>JAFKAC010000081.1:0-268042 GCA_025766275.1 Lactarius indigo
GCGCAGTTCGAACCACATGCTCGAACGGCGAGCTTGATTGAGCCCGGCCACCCGTGACGATCGTTCCTCTTCAGAATCCCGTGGAGGAAGTCGCTTCAGTTTAGTTTAGTTTAGTTTTGGTTTAGTTTAGATCCGGGGCCTGGGTTTTGCCGGAGGAAGCAAAGTGCAAGTGCGCGGTGCGTGGGGAAAGTCTTGCGAAGATGTAAAATGTATGATAACTTACATTGAATGTGCTCGTCCCATCATATGGACAAATGCATCCGAAAATCGCGACCTGCCGCTACTGGGCCACATCATCCATCACTGGCCACCTGCATCTTATTTTCTTCTACCATTCTCCTTCTCCTGCTCTCCAAGGTCCGCCACATCAGTCATGGCATGCGCCGCAAATGAGCTGTTTGAAAAAAAAAAAAAAAAATGCGGGGTGGAGACCTGAGGCCAATGTGGTGCCTGCATCCCTTCATCATTTGCGGGCACAACATATCATCATTTCCAGTCGCTCCAGGGCTCCTTCTCATAGCACTACAATTGTGGATACAGGCTATCATGAGGCCTAGATCCGAACATGGACTGCGAGCGGTTTCATGGAATCACCAAACAGTGGAAAAACGCAATCTGATCCCAGAAAGACAACGGCGAATAGCGCAGCTGGAAATTAAGGCTCGCTGCAAAACAGACAGCCAACTACAGGAGCTCATAGCGCGCGCCCTGGCGTCTACGGGCGCACACCGTCGTCGCCTATCAATGTAGGTTCTATTCTGTGAGGGCCAGATTTCGAACAAATCGGGACTTTTTGCATTCACAAACGCTGTTCCATTTGCGGGACCAGTAACCCCCGACACGCCCAGAAGTGGAGATAATGCAGCCACTGCGAACCAGCGAAGAAGTTTAGCCACACATCTTTCTTTCACCATGGAAGAAAGAAAGGAAAGGGCGGTATCGTTTCAGCCCCCAGATAGTTTTGCGTAGATTGAACGGCACTTCCACCGTCGGACGCTGGAGACGGAGACGGGCATAAAAGCCGCACCCCTTATTTGTCGCGAGGGGGGGCTTCGATACCAAGGGCCTACAATGCGACAAAGTCCAATTGCTTTGTGTTATTCGTTTTTTTTTTTTTTTTTCTTTCTATTGTTGCTAGACGCGTCTAGCGGTTGTTACAATTGTCAATAGATCATATCAGTGAGTGTAATTGGGAGGCCCGAGGGAAAGGGATCACAAGTGCAGGGAAGCAGTCTATTAGCCGCCGATGATATGGTTGGCAAACAATGTACCATTCATCCGTTTTGGGAAGGCGTCGGTGGGGCACTGTAGCCAGTATTGATAAATGATGCGACGAAGTGCGCTTGACACGAGGCGTCAGTCGTCATCTCCGGGTCGCACGAGATATCGGATCCGAGGGCGCCGAGAGAGTGTAGCGATTGTCACAGGTCACTGGACCTGGGTCGGCAAAAAGCGTGCTCAAACGACGTAAGCCACGGTCGCAGGGCTGCGGCCGCGGTGAGCTAGCAAGAGAAGAGAAATGGGTATAGGTAAGAGAATGACGGAGCTTGTTTAGGACTAGACATGCCGCATCAACATTCAATTCATTCTGTTTCGTGACGTCTTTGAGGGTAGGAATGCGCGCCAGGCCAAAGCCATAGGAGGAAGAAACCCCAACGGATCCGAAAAGGTCGGATGAGGGACCAATAATTTCACCTGACATCAAAAGGACACAGTTTGACAATGTGCCCATCATGCCACATCGTCATCGAGCGAATCCAGGTGATGGACCCTACGAGTAGAAGTCGCCTCGACTACTCGGTCATGGGAAAAAAAGCAAGAGATAGATCAGCTACGTCGCCGGAGAATTGCGACGGGGAACTCCAATTTGTCAGGTCGTGCCCGGTCGGTCAGCCAAACGACTCGTCTTTGGTGGACGTGGAGGCCCCAACCTCTCGCAGCATATACTCGAAGGGGGTAAGAAGGCAACGTGCAGGACATGCGGCAACCTGCACTAGAAAGCTGTCCACATGCCTTTCTTTAGAGTCCCATAAAGTTGAGTGACCGGATAATAACCCTACGACCTCGAAATGGAAAGTTTTAGAGTCTCTCGTGACGTTTTCGAGACGAGTGGAATGCCCCGAAGTTCGAGTCGAGTTCGGGCCACAGCGGCGAGGCGAGGCGGTGGTGAACGTGGCGACTCGGAGTCCATGCGTGGGACTCCCCTATTATGGTCATCTCCGAGCTTGCCAGCAGCGGTGTTCGCTCTCTTGGCTGTTCACCGACACGGCTACGCCCACTAGCAAGTCATTGGGCCTGTCGCCCGCCCTTTCGAAGGAGCTAAAGTCCCTCTTTCATTTGCCGATCACGACTTCTTGGGATTCGCAGCGTACATGAGCGTTCGCCTCGACTCTAATAATCCCGAGCTATACCGGGAACTCCTTGACAAGTATGACACCTGGATGCTCGATTGTGACGGTGTGCTATGGCACGGTGACCGTCTCATAGACGGCGCCGTCCAAGTCCTCGAGATTCTTCGCAGCCATAGTACGTAACTACACAAGTTGTTCCCCCTCCAAGAGGTGTCGTACTCATCATCTTCTTCCTACCCTTCGCCTTCTCCGGCATTTGGCTAAATCTGCATTTCGATCCGATCCTTCGCCCTTGTTGCAGGAAAACGCGTCCTCTTCGTCACCAATAATGCGACCAAATCCAGGTCTAATTACAAGAAGAAGTTTGATGGATTGGGCATCGAGGCGCATGTTGTGCGTACTGTATCCCTTGCTTGCCTGCCGATGAATATACCGTCATTACTCGCCCTGCAGGACGAGGTCTTCGGATCTGCATACGCGGCTGCAGTTTACCTATCATCGGTGCTCAATTTTCCCAAGGATAAGAAGGTGTACGTGATTGGTATGTCAGGGCTCGAAGATGAACTTCGTAGCGAAGGCGTCTCTTTCATTGGTGGAACCGTGAGCAGAACCTCGTCACTTGGGTCCATCATCATCGGTCCAACGCGCATCTCATTCTCCGACGCAGGATCCCGCGGATAACACACTCTCTGCGCCATGGCGAAATACCACCAGACCCCTCCGTTGGCGCCGTGCTTATCGGTCTCGATACGTCCATTAACTACACGAAGCTGTCGCGCGCGTTCCGGTACCTCCATTCGAACCCTGAGTGTTTCTTTCTCGCCACCAATCAAGACTCTACGTTCCCATCGGAGAAGGGTCTGTTGCCCGGTGCAGGTGCCATCCTCGCTCCTCTCGTCACCGCGCTCGGTCCCAATCGACCAGTCACCGCGATCGGAAAACCGAGCAGCTTGATGTTGGACGCCATCAAAGCAAAGTGCGTCCCAAACCCTGGCCCATTGTGTTACTTCCACGCCTGCTTTCGGCATGTTCGATTCGGCAGAACCTCTTTTTTTTTTTGTTGATCAGTGCTCTTCAACTTTCCTTTGGGGGGTTCTTATCTATTCGATTGCAGACATAATTTTGACCCTCAACGCACGATCATGGTTGGCGACAGGCTGAACACCGACATACAGTTCGGTAAAAGTGGTGGTCTTGCAACGTTGTTGGTCTTGACTGGTGCGCGTCCTTCCCTTCTCTGCCCTTGATCGTCTGACCCCTGATCGGATGTGCAGGTATCACTTCAGAGGACGACCTGACGGGCCCCAATCCCTCGCCTATAGTTCCTAACTATGTCACCGCCTCGATTGGTGATCTTCGCAACGCCGTATAAGGGGACCAAACAAAAGAAATAAGTTAGACTGGGTGTAGAATTGATTCGTAGAAATAGAGCGCTGTACAAGTTAAATTTGGCACGTTGGTGATGTCTGATAGACGGAAGCTGTCCTTCCAAATTCTTTGGGGTTTAGCAGCATTTCCTCAGGGTATTTCCGGCTGTGCGGGAAAGGACTCCGCAGGCGGCGCGCTCTGATTATTAAAGTAGGCTCCTTTGAAGACGACATGAAAAACAAACAAGTTTGATTGGGAAGAGGGTTTATTGGTAGTTCCTATGATATATACGGATAACAGGGCACAAGACAGTGGATCACCGGCTTGCACGTCTGCCCCCGTGACTGAATTAAATGGGCGGCGCAGGACTAAGTCCGAGACACGCTAGGACAAGGCGAGGTAGAAAGCGAGTCAGGCCCATGGTTCTGTCAGCGATAATGAGCAGATGAACGGCTCGCTCTAAGATAATGCTTGATTCCCCTCTTTCCCTCCTTGCGGGTCACCCCTCCCGTCTCAAATTCGCCCATTGTATTTCCCTTAGGTGTGCCTCTGAGTATACAAACCGGACTTGACGGAGATGAACTCCTGCCTGCCAGAGAGACTAATTTAAAGGTGGTAACGACGATTCGGATAAAATGCTACGAATTCTGGAATTTCTGGAATTTTCTCTGATTATGCGTCGTGATATCGGGGGAGAGATCAGATTCAAAGTTGGTCGTTCAGACTCTACCCTCGCAATTGAATAGCTGTGTAATCACCTTCCCCGACACAGTCGGAAGACGCTGTGAGCAGTGGCGCCTTGGTACAGCAACTCAAACGCCCAATTCAATGCCCACTAGAGATGTTTCCGAAATCCCTCTCGTCGAAGCACCTTTACTGCCTCCGAATTGAACGTTGATACTGCAATTGATATGCACGTTCCTTGTTACTCCCCGCCGCCGCTTGATGACAATTATTGGCAGAGGGTCACGATGCCCTTGAGTCCGTCGCCATATTTGGTCATGTTAGTCCTACACATGCCTTATCAACATGTTCGCAGTCGCAGTTGCTTGCTTCCCTGCAACAACCAACAGCCCTTTTCTTCTTTGGGCTCGGCGCAGAGTGAAACTTTGCAATTTCACGCATCTCGGGTCAGAGAGCATGGTATTGTCTGTGTGTGTTGTGGATTTTGCCCGTGTGACGCTAGAATACAGTCCCCTAAAAAAACATTGCGCCCCCCGGGCTATTTATCCGAGCTGGAGGCAGATGATCACCTCGGCGCTATATGTTTTGATTTGATCATCGGCCTCTAATTTTTATACCCTCTTTCAGGTTTCTCCGACGGAGTCAGTCATAGATGCGTGCTCTTGTAGGCGAGGTACCTGCATCAGCTGCTCTTGCTTGCTTTGACGCTAAATGAGACGAGGAACCTCTTCCTTGCTTTTTTTCATTCCGCTTATCTCTTTCCCCCGGGCTCTCTCTCAGACGACACCTCTTTTATTGGCTGTCGGCCGTCCCCGCCGCAGACACACACCAACACAGCCATCTGATTGCGTGTGAAAGGGGATCTTCAGTTTTAGAGTGGAAACTTTCGCACTCAGCGAAGCAACTAACCTCTGTAGAATCGATGGTGCTATCCCTCGTCGGGACGGACAATCCGCACCAGGGGAAACTGGAAGTAGGTCTCGTGGTGGGGAACCTGGTACCACAGTTGGCCTATTGCCTGCCACAGCCGTCAAAGCCGTCCGGCGGCAGCGGCAACGCCTGTGATTACGAAGGCGGCGTAGGTCACGTTCACACTCTTTGATCCTACTGCTACCGCTGAGATTGGGACGGTAAGAGCCATCATGTGGGGAATTCGGAATACCGGACTTGAGCTTCTTGAGCTGACTCTGCTGGTTCAGGAAAGGCGAAGGCATGCAAGATAACAAGACACACACTCTGATAACGCACTGCGGAGTTCTCTCGTGGGATGTGGGGTAGCGGGTCCCTCACACTCATCCACTACTACTAAGTTGGCACAACGTCAGGTGGCCGTTGGTACATATGATGTGGTGTTGGGGCGGATGGGGACACGTTTAAAGTTGGGACTAGAATCGACAAGGATAAGCATAATCTTCAAGAGGTGTATGCAATCTCCGTCTTGTGCCTTGACCACTTCGGGGGCGTTCAACTTGACCCATCCAGGAGCTCCACCTACGCTGCCCAGAGTCGTTTAAGTTCGTGATACGTAGTACCTGGAGTGATGCCACACACGGATGGTGCTGACACGTGAAGTCAAATAGAAAGGGGAAACGGAAAGGGGATAGTACTTGATACAACGCAAAACGATATGATACACCAAAGAAAATAGGGGCCCGATTAGCCTCACGCCTCAGCAAGCACGCCCCTCGCCCAAGATGCGTCGCTCATCAACCGCTCTGCAAAAAAGTCACCCAGAACTTCGCGTAGACGTTCCGCGATCTGTGCGTCGTCTGGATTTCCTGGATCGAGTGGTACTGGCTGTTCCGATGGCGGGTGCAGCACCGTAAGTGCCTCAAACACCGCGCCTGCGACGCCCGGTTCAGCTCCGAGAGCCTTCGCACCTCCTGCGTCTAATATACCCTTCCGCACCGCCTCCTTGCCAACGCCTATGAGCCCGCGCAGCGCCCCCAACCGCGTGCCGGGGCCGCGCTCTGGTGCAAGAAGGGCCAAGAGCAGCGTTTTCATTATGCGTGGTGCGAGCGAGGGGTACGTGGCGGAATGTTGTTTGAGCACACGCGCAAGGGCAGAGGCGGCAGACCTGCGTAGGTGGGTCGAGTGCATTTGCGGTAACGAGGAGTGTAGCAATACGGAGAGTACGGGAGGAAGAATTTGATGCAGCTACAGAAGTGTCAGTAACTAAAAAAAGTATTTTGGAGGGGGCTAGACGTACATATGGCTCGACAAAAAGCGTTGCATTTTCGAGGAGGGCGGAGATGACATCCAGTAGCACCTCGAGAGTGCGTCCGGATGCATCGTCCTGAGCCCCGTCGTGCAGCACGCCGACAACACCCTCGCCAACCCAGCGCACGAGGTACGGCAATAGGAGCTGCAGCCCGGCGTCATGCCGCAGGCTGGCCAGCGCAGCTGTCCTCTTAGTTGGATCTGCTGCCCCAGTGCCCGAGGGGAGTATCGACGTCGTAAGGCGCGCATAGTACAATTGCAGCTCGCGCGAGAGCACCTGCTTGACGAGCGCGGCCTGCTGTCCGGCGCGTTTATCGGACGCCGCGGCCCCGAGTGCCGCCGAGGATGGGTCGTCGCGCGGCACTGCGGGCGGGTTTTCGGGGATGAGTGGCTGCACGCCCTCCACTGCGAGCCAGTGCGCCGTCCAGCGCACGCTAGGGGGGAGGACGAGCTTCTCTTCGCGCAAGACGCGCTCAAAGTCGACTTCCTCGTCTTCGACAAAGTAAACGGGGCCGGCGGAGGCGAGTTGCGGGTAGGGAAGGGAGCGGCGGAAGACGGGGGTCGTGTATGCGCTGTGGCCGTAGAGTGGCTCGACGTTGAGGACTCGCAAGGCGCGATCAATGTCGCTGGTGGTAAGGGTCGTGCGTCGTGCATGACGCATGAAGCGCGATGCTTCCTAAAGAGTCATGAAGAAGGCGAACCGCGACGAAGAGGCGACGTAGCATACTTCGATGACCTGGTGTATTCGGTACTCTACGTCGCTGGCCAAGGCAGAGGCAACGGGCTCGGGAAGATTGGTGATGCCAAGTGCGTCCGCAGCATCCTGGGGGGTGTCCTGTGGGACAGACGTGGTTTGAGAAGAACGGACAACCCACCTTGACTGACTCTGCCTTGTACAGTCCACTGGATGAGCCTGGGGTCTTTGTCGGCTTTTGCTTTGCGCTCATTATCGCGCTCTCGATGATGCCTGGGCCGAGCTTTGGTTGAATCGTCTATCGTCAACCGGTCGGCAATTCCCGCGAACAACACCGGGAAAATCGGGCCGCCGAAAGTTACTGTAAACTTAACACGGCCGCCCTGTCCCCAGCCGAATGTTTTTCCTCACTGCAACCGTCAAAAAGCTTGTAACTTACATTGACTCCTCTACTGGAAAGGTGGTAATTTCTCCGCGCTGAGGAGGCCCTAGTGCGGAGAATTTTTCAGACAATGGAGCAAGTGCTGCTCCACTGTCCTATATATGTTGCATCGGGTATCAACACGTCGGACCTTTCCTACCGCGGACGCTCCAACAGATTTTCGCTCTGGCCTAGCCCTCAGTCCGTTCGAGTATAAGGAGGAAATCAGAGCCTGCCCAAAACCGAGAAGGGCTCGAGAGCCGGGATAGGAGCACGGCGATTTTTCCCTTGGAGACAAGCCCTCCAATAAGGGTACAGTTTTAAGCTGTCTCAACTATTTCGGTCTTATGGTACACTGTACCACTCACCATTTCTGATGCTAGTCCCGTCTTAACGACCTTTTGCTACTATGCCTACGCGAGACGGTACATCTCCTTTGGCCTGGCCAGCCCGCGGCTAGGCCCATACACCCAGTTGGCTCGCATCCACTTCCCATTCCATGCCACGGATTCATTCGGATGGCGGTTTATTTTTTCTATAAGACAGTGCTGTGGCTCCTGCCTTTCCTCACCCAGTGGTGTCTTTCCACCTGTCTTAGTTCATTATCTGCTCGAGCTACCATTGCTTCCTCCCCTTCCTGCTTCTGAACAATATGTTTCTACTCAGCGTCGCTTCTTTATTTGCCGGGTTGTCTGTGCTACTATTTGGCAAGGCTGAAACGAGTCGCCTTGTGACCGTTCGTCCCCGACGAATCAATTTTTTATTGGTAAGCATCGACGGAGGATGTACTTTGGCCTGTGTTACTGACTCTCTGGGTCTTGTTGACCTGATAAGGACCAACATCGAAGACGGCAAACCCGGCTACATTCTTTATGTGAGTTTTAATGTTGCTTCCGTGCTTCTCATGGCGTGAACATGTTGCCCTAATTCGTGGACGATAGCTATCCCCCGCATGCAGTTCCCTTGACTTCATCATCCTCCACCTCTCCCCTCGGGCCAGTCGTAACCTGACCGTCGTGGAGACAGCGTTATGTCAGTTGAGCCCGTACGTTGAGCTCTCAAATTGCCATGCCCTGGTTGGTCCGAAGAGCTCACCCAGGTGTAGGTTGACTTGACCACGTTGGGGCATCAAATCCAAAAATAGCCACAGGTGGCTATAAGCCTATCTGCAAACGGCTACCAGTAATTGCGGGGAGCTACGACTATTAATTTATTTTGGGAAACAAGAGAAAGGCACTGTTGGGACTTTACCGATTCGCTTATCATAGTCATCATGATGTATACACTACTTGATCATTCTGTCGCCTCGCTCGCGCGAATTCTCTCCTAGGTCACAGTTATTTTCACTGGCAGGGTCACCCAGACCGGTGCTCAATTTAATCACTGATACTCTGACATTTCCGCGTGAATGTGTTGCCAACAAACCACCTGATGAACCTGTTCAGTTGCTGTTGCTTGTGTTACACCCGACTTTCCCATGCTTATGTGAAACCACCCCATTCGCTTGGCTCGCCGCTACTACGCTTTGGGTCAAGTGCGCTTACTGGTGTGTGTTATGTCATCAATGATCAATGATCATCCTTGTCCCGTTGCTCCAAGCCCTAGAATTGGATCTGAAGCTTGGCTTGAGGCACCCCTCGTTGCTAGTGCCTACGAGGGCCTAACGATGCTCCTTTCAACAACAACATCAATTAGTTACCGTTCTCGTAATGAATACCGTATATAAAGGCTGCCCAGCGGAATCAAGTGCACCCATTCCCGGAGCAGGACTCCCAGCTTGACGCTTTCGTCCACATTCCTTCTTTCCATCCTCTAGTCCTTCTATTGATTTTCATTCGCTTCATTCTATCCCATTGCAGGCATGGCTAAACTTTTTTTATTATATCTTCTTGCTGTTGTTGGTCTCGAGGCTGTCAGGGCAGGTACGCCGTCACCGATGTTTGCTTCATCGAATGAGCACTGACCGTTATCGCGGACAGCGCCATTGGAGCTTCGCCAGCCAAATAAGGCCCAATGTAATGCGGGCCAGCAGAAAGTCGCTTCTGACTTGCAGCAGATGAGTGATGCGCTCAACATGCTCTCCGCACAGATGTACCTTGGGTACGTCTGATCTCGTATCTACTACCACCTGTTCGGTAACGCTCAATGAGACACGTCAGAAACTCCACGTCGCTTGCGGCGAATGGTACCGCAGCAGATTGCGCAGACGCTCAAAATTCCACAGCCGGCGCGGCATGCGACGCCAAAGCCAAAGGCGCAAAGAAGGGGAAGGGGGCTAAGGCTGTCGACCTGGCCGGCGCATCGGACCTGAACAACGCCACTTCTCTTGCTGCTAACGGCACCGTGGACTGCGCATCCGCTCAAAACGCTACGGACGCGGCTGCTGCTGACGCGTGCGCTGCTGCAAATGGTAAGGATGCGAAGAAGGGGAAGAAGGCGAAGGGTATGGGCATGGCCGCTGCTGCCGCAGACAAGAAAGGTGCCAAGGACAAGAACAAGGCCAAGGATGCGGGTAATGCTGCGAACATGATGGGCATGAACGCCACTGCTGTTGATAACTCCACCGCTGTCGACAACTCCACTGCCGTTGACAACTCCACTGCCATTGATAACTCCACTGCCATTGATAACTCCACTGCCATTGACAACTCCACTGCCATTGACAACTCCACTGCCGTTGACAACTCTACTTCTGTCGACAACTCAACATCACTCATCGACGCTATGATGGCCGACTGCGGCTCGGCAGACAATTCCACCGCCATGAACCTCTGCGACATGATGATGGCCAATGGTAATGCCTCGGACAACAGTACTGCGGGTGCCATGATGAAAGCCATGTCGCACGTCAAGAACGCGAAGAAGGCCCTTGCTGCGATGATGGCGGGAAGCCAGGGCGCGAACATGAATCAGGTCAACGGGAACATCTCGCTCGCGGTCAACGACATGAGCGACATGATGTCGATGTCGATGATGGCGTGCGTATTTCTTATTATTTCCTCTTAATCTCTTTGAATCTCAAAACTCGCGAATAGAAACGGGACTGCTGATGCCAAGAATGCCAAGGCCATGAAGTCAGCTATGTCGAAAGTCAAGTCCATGACCCAAAACCTGCAGGCGGACGCGAAGGCAATGGGCAACGCATGTTCTAGCACTTGATCTTGTTTTTCTCGTTATCGTAGTCAAGTACTGTACATACGTTCTGTGAATGTTAATCGAGAGGATGACTAGAAGGATTTTGGATCGACTCTCGCGTGTGACGACGAGAAGGAAAAAAAAAAGGTCCCACCCCTAGAGGCGGCGATTTAGAAGTATCCGCATCATGGTAGACTGAAATTCATGCTGGTCGAGGCCACGGTAACGAGGGTATTCGCATGAGTGAGCTTCCGCTCAGGTCTCTCAAACGAACAACTTTGCTCGCAAAGTGATTGGCGCTGCACCACCCCATCATCGATGCACCATCCTTGATAGTTGGAGCATCTATCATACGGTTCGAAACACTGGCCGTCGGAGATATACGCATGGCGCGAAGGGCTCCACACCATCCGGTCAGAGGCGTCTCCAAGTTCTTAGAAAGATCGTGATCTGTTTGAATTGCTGCAATTAAACTGCGCAGCAGATGTGCGTACCTTACCTCGGTCATAGTTACCATCTCTGCCTAATATGGTGTCCAGAAAGACGAACGAACGAATGCCCACTGGACAACCACTGGATCATCCCACGTTTGGCACGTCCGAGTGCGTCTCCAATGGATCGAGACGTCGATTGCTGAGGGTCGTCTCACACGTGATTTTGGAGCCCCGTACTACCAAGCTCCGGCCAATGGCTCTGTTCGTGTTATAGTACTGTATTGTATGTGAGCGCTAGAAGAATCTTCTGTGAGAACGCCCCATGAGGAAACGTTGAAGTTTCCACAACGATACGTCACTCTAAAATCTGTAATAGCATTTTACTTTTCGGTTACAGAGTAACAACGTTGTTCTTTCATTAACTTAGCCCCATGGGGCTATGTTTATAATAGTGAGTTATTCTTGTCCGCCTATGATAGAAGGAGTGTCGACGTTCTCAGGATACAGCATGGACCTCCGCCTTCTCTGTCGCGACCACTGGTTGCCTGCGAGAAGTCCTGCCCTGCTGCACCCGCTCCACGGCAACGGCAACAAGGTAGCACGCGGCTCAAAAAGTGACTTGGGAGTGTTCTCCTTGACCTACCCAGACACGACCATGATTGAACGCTGCCACGAGACGAAATACCCTGAAAGACAAGACGTGCGAGATCGCTGTGACAAGCGACAACGCTTCGCAGTACATATATTAATCACTCTGATGCCCCCCTTCTTACTAGAGCCAGTAGTAACTTAAGTTAGTCGCCGCGAAATCCCGCGCATCACACGCCTATTGAACCAATAACCGGCTTTACCCGACTAGACAGACAGGAGCAGGTCCGACTCATACACGCACTCAAAATAGATTGGCTTGGTCTAAGGCTAGCCCGCGGAGCGAATACAGTACAGTACAGTACATATACCACCTCGCGCATCGAGTACAGTAGCGTACGGTGCGTCGCAAAATACTGAAACTCACTGGCGGCGGTACCTGAGACCCCCGTCCCTGGCCTGATCGCCCAATTTATGAGAACAAATTTGACTTTTTTATTGTGTTGGGTGGCCCGACGTTCGCAGCGCAGCGCTCCAAAGTGAGCCCCTTCCTCATCGGCGGTGGTCGCCTTATTGAAAAAAAAAAAAGTGCGCGCGCACTAACTTACTAACTATGGCACTGCGAGCGAACGTGCGGCCTACCCAAGGCAACAAGTCATCCAGCTAGCCCCGGGCGTAAGTATTAATGCCACCACTAACGGCGCGACCTCGTCCCCCAGGTCGGGTCATGATAGTTTACTTTTGATGGATTGGACAATGACGCGTCTCCATGCCGTTGACCTTACCCCCTTGTGCAGGGCATGTCGGCCCTGAGGTGGTCGCAGTGCCAGGTTTGTAGCTTTGATAGGTTGAGGGCAAATGTTGGGCTGCCAGTTGTTATTAAATAGTCGGTGCAGACGCAGTTCATTTGTGAGCAGGAATGACAGAGTACCTGCTCTTGCACTTGGTAGGATTGATTGGTCGGGTGCACGCGCAACGGACCCGTCATGCTGTAGAACTGGGCTGCGCGCCTCTTAGAGACAAGAATAGGTTTGTTTGCATAGTCGTCTTGTTAGTAAATACGGGCAACGAGACACAAGTCCTCGATGAAACTGCGAAAACCAAAAAGGAAGCATTCAGTTCAAAGAAAAAAAGCTCGTTAGAACGTCGTCAGTATAAAAGAAACAGCCGTACCGGGAGTTATGTAAGTATGTAGGTATAGATATCGAGACAACAATCAACTGTACACTTCCAAACGCAACCAAGATGCGAAATGGGACGAAAGCTGGAACTACCAAGATCGTCACCCCCGTTCTACCGCACCAACCCCACCACCATCACCACCGCCACCCAAGAAAAAGACAAAAACACACCCTTCCTTCGCCGCAACTCAGCTCTTATCAAAATACGCGACCAACTCGCCCACGGGCGCCCGCGGCTTCCCAGAGACGACCTTAGGCGGCGGCGGCACGGCCTTGGCGCGCGCCTCGAGCTCCTCACGGCGCACCACGAGCGGATCGCGGAATCCGGTCGACGTCGAGGACCAGGGTGTACGCGGCTCGTCCTCCGTCGCCGGCTGTGGGATTGTCATAGCGCGGTCCGTGCTCTGCGCGCGCGAGTGCAGGCGCAGCGGGTTCGTCCGCATCGCGGCCATTGCTACACCGGCACGGGCGGCGGCAGGACCACCGCTCCCGCTCCCGCCGCTCGTCTGTGCGCGCGGGCGACGCGGCGACGGGCGCGGGAGCGAATCTGCGCTCGTATCGGTGTCGTCGCCGTTTCCGAGCGCCATGCTGAGCCCGTTCCTTCGCTGCTGCTGATGGTGCTTGTATGGGTGCTGTTGTTGCTGCTGTTGTTGTTGCAGCGCGCCGTACCCCTTGGCGTTATCGCGCGTCCTGCTGGTGTCCCTTCTGTGCCTTTGCGCCGTGGTGATGGTGGTGCCCGCGACGGCAGCCACGCGCCCCGCAGCGCGGCCGATCGTGCGATCGTGCGCGTCCTCTTCCTCCGTGCCATCGTCATCGCCGTCATCGTCGTCGTCGTTCTCGGCGGCTGTGGCGGAGGTGGACGTCGAGGGCGGCGGGGGAGACGTCGACATGCGCGGTTTCATGATCGGCTCGCCGAGCGCGACGGTGTAGCGTTTACGCGGCGTCGGACTGATGCTCGACGAGCGCGGGCGTGCGGGCTGCGGCGGGGCGACTAGGGAGGCTCCAGTCCGCGGGAGGCCGGAGGGGGCCGTCTGCGGAGGGGGTAGAGGGGGCGATGGGGCTGGGAGGCCGGCGACGGACACGGGACGGGAGCGCGGTGGGCCGGAGGGCGATGCGGAGACCGAGTTGCTTGTCATCGGCGGCGGCGATTGCGGTGGGGAGAACGCGCCTTGGCCGACGATGACGGAGCCTTGAGGTGAGGTGTAGTCGCCTGTTGGGTATGGCAGTCGCGAGCGTGGCTGCTCCGCACGGACGGCGGACGGAGGGACGAATGGGGGACTGATAGAGTCGCGTCGCCGGAGGTCGCTCTGGGAAGACATCCGAGAAACTGACGGCTGGGGTGTATGCGGGGGGATGGAGTGGGAGTGGACCGTGATAGAGGAACTAGTCTGTGCGTGAATCGCAAATGAGGAGTTGGTTTGCGGAGCGGTAGATACGGCCTGTGCAGATACGCGCGAGGGCGCAGAAGATAGGACAGCGGGGGTCGTCACGAGCTTGGCGACTTCGCGTCCTAGCTCGCCGATGCGGCCTTGCATCTCCATGAGTTCGTCTCGCATTTCGCTGACCGAGCCCTCCAAGGCACTGGACTCGTCAACCTTGGAGACTGTAGTATCCTTTTCGCCTTCCTTGTCGACGAGCCATCGCTCGACGTCACTCATGCGCTCCTCGAGTGCGCGAACGTGTCCAACGGTCCACTTCTCGAGCTTCTCAAAGCGCCGGGCGATGACAAGGAGCGTTCCGGGGACATCAAGCGTACCTTGGTCATTGAACTGCGCGTAGAGGGGAGGGGGATCGCGAGACGGAGAACGAGACGGAGAGGTTCCGCGATTGTCGCCGGATCGTAGAGGGCTTGGTGCAAGGCTGGCGGGGAGACTGGGTGGAAGGCCCTGGCTTCCGGGGGTCGGAGAAGATGGAGCGGAGGATGCGGCGTGCATCGGAGAGGGTTTCGGGGGCGAAGCGAGACTGAGCAAAGTTGGGTTGTTGTACTTGTTCTCCGGGGTGCTGGGCCAATCTACGGAGCGCTTCTTGTCCTTTTCGGCTTTCTTCGCATCTTTCTTGTCGCGCTTTTCTTTCTCCTTGGCCTCTTGGATGACCTGTTGTGCGGCGGTGAGTGGCTCCTTTGTCGGTGTAAGGCGATTCTTGGCGACGGACCACCAGGAGGTGATGCCATTCTCACGTTGGGAGGGGGTAGGGGAGGGGGTCTCGAAAGAGGGCATGGATTGGGAACGGGCAGGAGAGACGTGTTTGGGGGAGTCGTGAGCGGTGTGCAGCATCGCAAAGACCTTCTCTTCCATGAGGCGACGTTCCTCGGCCTCCTGTGTGAGAATCCGTTCTGCCTCACGCCTGGAACGTTCGCGATCGCGCTCAGCCTCCCGTTCGAGCTCCTCATCGGTGGGCAGGCCGGGAGAGACGGCACTGCCTACGCTGCTGACGAACGAGCCGACGCGCTGAGCAAAGCTGGACGCGAACTTGGAGATGGAGGGGTTTGGAGAGTGAGAACGTCGGCCCCAGGTTGCGTCGTTGTCGTCATCGTTGTCGTCATCAGAACCATCCTCGCTTTGTATCTCTCCCGTTTCGGGGTCGACTTTGAATCCAGAGCGTAACGGAGAAGGAGACCTCGTGCGAGGATAGTTGTTGCCGTACACGGGCTGTGGCTATGAGGATTGGGGTTGAACAAAGCGCATCAGGGCGATAGCACAAATGTGGCGACTTACGATGTCGATGACCGAGGGTGGTAGCGGCAAGTTGGGCGAGGGAACACGTCGTTGCTGGTACTTGGGGGCGAGTCCGTTGACGTTTGAAGAGGCCATCTTGGCTTTGGCAGCGACCGCGAGCGCCGCAGAACGCGACCAACTCGGTCGAGAGGGAGACTCACGCTTACGTTGCGTTCACTCCGATCATGTCCACCCCCGCCATCGATGGCTCAGCCTCTGCCCTCGAGCCTCTCTTCGCATTTCTATCCTATGCTCTCATACAAGCAGAGTATCTTTTTTTTAAGATACCCGGGTCCCATGTCGTCGCTCGCTATGTCAAGTCTTCCCACCAGAACGACCCCGGTCGCACAGTCCTCGAAATCCTCTTGGCCCTCTTCGCCATTCGCACCCTTCTTCAGTCCCGCACCCGTGCAGACAACGGCGAAAAACACTTTATTCAGTTTTCTGAAAAGGTTCGTCCGCTGAGTATCTCTCTGCTGACCCTCACCGACCCACGTTCAACTCCGCAGGAGGTCGACGAGCTCGTAGACGAATGGACCCCAGAGCCCCTAGGTGCCCCGCTCACCCCAGAAGAACAATCCGATCTCGCTTCTGTACCCGTGGTGTCTGGTCCAAATGGGCCCAGGCCAAAACTTGCCAACACGGGCAAACAGGTTCTTAATCTTGCTAGTTACAACTTCACGGGCCTCGCCGGCAACGAAGTTATCAAAGTGCGTGCGATAGAGACCCTCCGGAAGTATGGTGTCGGTAGCTGTGGCCCTCCTGGTTTCTACGGTACTATTGGTGCGTTTATGCTGTCGATGCGCATTTACTATGATGAACGGCCTAGGTCCGCAGATGTCCACACGGATCTCGAACGAGACATAGCGGAGTTCCTCGGTACAGAGGCCTCGATCCTCTATTCTCAGGGGTTCTCGACAATACCCTGTGTGATCTCCGCCTTTGCAAAGCGTGGCGATATCATCGTCGCCGACCGGGGTATCAATTTTGCTATCCAGAAGGGCTTGCAAATTTCGCGTTCTACGATTCGCTGGTTCGATCACAACGACCTGAAAAGCCTGGAAGACGTGCTCCTGAGCGTAGAGAAAGAACGTCGGAAACGTCGCGGACCTCTTACAAGGCGATTCATTGTCACCGAGGGTATCTTCGAGAAGGACGGCGCTATGGTTGATTTACCTAAACTGGTGAGTTGTACACGATCAGAGAGAATACCATCGCATGACTCGGTGAATAGATCGAGTTGAAACACAAATACAAGTACCGTCTTATCCTCGATGAGAGCATCTCGTTTGGTACAGTAGGCCGAACCGGACGCGGTCTTACGGAACTCTATAACGTACCGGTATGTGTCTGTTTTGTTTTGCTTTGTCGTATGTTGGGTCAACTGAACGGCAAAGGCCACGCAAATTGACATGATCATCGGATCTATTGCCAATGGGCTCAACTCGGCGGGGGGTTTCTGTGCAGGCTCACGTATCGTCGTGGATCATCAACACATCAACAGCACGTCCTTCGTTTTCTCCGCAGCGGTTCCGGCGCTCCTCGCTGTCTCTGCGTCGGAGGGCATCAACATCCTGCGGAACACGCCATCGATCCTGAGCACGCTTCAGGAGAACGTGCGGGCGATGCGGGCCGTTCTTGACCGGGTTGATGGCATCACTATCCCCTCGCACGCCGCCTCGCCAATCATCCACATCCACTTGCGATCTGCGGCGACGCTTTCTGCATCCACATCCGCATCTGCGAAGCCGCCGAACCCTGCGATCCCCGCACCGCGGGATGGGCCTTCGTTTGACATAGCGGGCGAGGAGCGCATCCTGCAGGACATCGTGGATGAGACGCTTGCGCAGGGTGTATGGATCACGCGGGCGCGGCGGCTGCGTGGGCAGGAGCTCGTTGAGGCACGTCCGAGTATTCGGCTCGCTGTGACGGCGGCGCTGTCGCGCAAGGAGTGCGAACGGGCTGCTGGCGTCATCAAGTCGGCCGTTGTGAAGGTGCTGACGAAGCGCAAATGAGTGCGCGTGCTGCCCCCACGCGCCGATCCAGAGGTCTCCAGCCATATTCTTGCCTTATTTTCTCCCGACCTTTACAGTTTGTATCACTTCTGGTAGAACGCTACATTATCTTTATTACGCATGCGGTTAAGCATCAGCTAGAAATATTGAACGCTTGTTACCAAGTTACGTCGATATGCAACTGGTGCTTCTCCGCATGGGGTCGGACGCCGGCTTCCTTCTGAAGGTATATATAGCTCACGGGATGTCGACGACAGACCCGTGCGTATTCCGTGAGGTTCACTAATTCATCGATTCCTCACCTTCGCCAACTCCGGCTTCTAGCGGTTACACCAAAAATTGTGATATTACAGTAATAGATCTCTGCGCTGGACGTAGACACATATAAGCTATGGCTGAGCCACAGAACCATGTTCTAACAGTAGTTTCCTCATATTGTGTCGCTCTATAGTCGAGGCCACTTGGAATGGCGTCCTGCCCTTCCCATCCTTCTGATCTACGTTCGCTCCGTGGCTGAGTAGCAACCGAGCGACCTCGAGTAACCCGTTAGACGAGGCTTGATGTAACGGAGTCGAGTGGCTGTCGTCACATGCATTTGGGTCCGCACCGTGTTCCAGTAGTCGCCGTACGATGTCGGCCGTTCCCTCTATGAGACCTGGTATGTCTACGGTGCAATATAACGGAGTTTTGCCTTTGATATCCCGGAAGTTGACGTTTGCGTTGTAATCGAGTAGCACCTGGACAGCCTCGAGTTCCAGATTAGCTGCAGCGATGTGTAGCGGTGTCCAGCGGGCATTGGAATGAGCACTTGCATCTGCGCCGTGATCGAGTAGCCACCGCATGATGTCGACACGCTCGTCGATCGATGCAATGTATAGCGGAGTCCTGTTATTTTCGCCTCGAACATCCACGTCCGCACCATGATTGTGGAGTAAATTCGCGACACCGAAGTGTCCCTTGTGCAACGCTGCCGGAAGCGGCGCTAGGATGTGACCACCATGAGTATTTAGTTGTTCGGGGTGCTTCACGATAAGACGTTCTACCAGGTCATAAAGTCCACAGAATGCCGCATAGTAAAGCGGGGAACCAACACTCTCTGGCTCGTCGCGCGAGAAGAAGTCCCATTCGTCGTCGATATCGTGCACGCGGAGCCACGCTGCAAAATGTGGCTTCGAGCTGTCAAATAGGTCATCCATCCCATTCTGTACGCGTGGTGACACCCCCTCGAATCGTGCATGGTCCACCCAGTGTCGGGCAGCGTATTCGACCAGGGGAAACACATTGGCATCGGCATCTTCGTCAAGTCGGAGTAGCGTCCCCAAGCACGCCTGCGCAAGGATCGTATGCGCAGCCTCGAGATCGATATGAAATCGTGAAACATTGCTTTGAGATTGTGCCAGACGAGCCGACGTCAGGTATTCCTTCACCGAAAAGTGCGAGAATTGCACCACCCGCGAACCACCGCTAGCGACGATGGCGATCAAACTTGAACACGTCGAAAGTACGGCCTCCTCTTGATCATCCCACCGCCAGTCGTCCTTCAACTTCGGAATCCCCCCCGAGCTCGACGCTTGAAAATCAAATGCCAGTAGTTCCGCAAGCTCCTCGACTCGAAGCGGCCGGACAGCTACAGCAAGGCACTGTAACAGACGATGCGCGTTATGCTTTTGAGCCTTATTGATACCCTTCAATATCCGCTCGTATGTCTCGTCCAGGGACTCGGGCAACTCGTTGAGAAATTGACGCAGGTTCTGGGGGAAGCAATGTCGCAGCGCGTCCAACTGACAAAACACCCATCTGAACCTGCACGACAACATAAGAAACGGCTATTAGCGTAGAATAGCCTGATGGTCTCACATTCCGTCAGATCTTTCTGTCAGCGTCTCGATCACAAGCCTTTTATCGTCTGCTCTCCATCTCTTCATCGCCGTGCTTGGGGACGAGTTGACGACACTTCGAACGTAGTCGGCGATGTCCGATGTTTGTCCACTTTCGTCATGCAGGGAAACCGAACGAGATGCCAGCGGGTCGAGGACAGCTCGGATGTCGACCTCTGGGCGACTGGTCGCGCAAATGTGAAGTCTTTGCAGGTCAAGGCCCACGAGTTCCTTCGCGAGTTGGAGGACCTCATCGCGAGGAGACGGAATCCCGGGCGAGTCTGGACATTCGTCGAGCGCATCCAGGACGATAAAAACTGGGCCCTGTTCCGGCAGTCTCAGCATCTCTTTCAGGCATTCTTTCAAAGTGTCGTCACTCGGCTGACGAGTGCCATTTTCGTGTGCTTTATAAATGCGGTGGAGAATGTCGCAGAAAGGACTAGAGCGAGTAGAAAGCTGGAATACGAGAGAAAGTAGTAGGTTGTGACAGGTTTGCTTGGTGAGATCCTTGAAGTCGAAGTAAAAGTAGGCCATGATGGCTAATCCAGCTTCGCATGCAACCATGATGTCGTGAATGACAGAGGAACTGGCGGGGAATAAGTTCAGACAGGAAGCAGGCAAGGAACAGCATACCAGATAACACTTTTCCCGGAGCCCGCTACAGAAATCGGAGTCCATCAGAAAACGCGAGCATGAAAAACGTTGATAAAAGCGCACGTTTTCCGTGGATCCACAAGAGGGAGCCAGTGGATTTCCATTCGATGTAGATACTGCCTTGGAAGAACCACACGGCCGTACCCTTGTGCTGAGCCTTTTGTGCGATGTTGTGATTTGCGGACGGATCCGCGGGAGAGAGCCACGATCGTAGTAGCTGTTGTATCTGATTCCCTGTGAGAAGGTATAAGCGTGAGCTGAAAGCAATGGCGACGGGAGGAGATGACGAACACTTGACTTGGTCTACGTCGTTTGCCGTCTGTTGGATAATTAATTTTGATCCTTCGCCGACTGAAAGTAAAAACGTTAGAGAGCATGGGTGGATGACTGGACATGCATCACGCACCGTCAATGACGACTTGGACCTTTTCATCAACACCTTGTACTCTGTGGCCTATATCCTCCACTTTGTCGCCCACGTCGTCTACCTTGTCGCCCATGTCGTCTACTTTACCGTCGACTACTTTCACGTCATCGTGGACAATATGTGTGATCTTCAGCACCTCTGCGAGCGCCATCCGAGCCTCCTCTTGCGTCAGTCGGTCTAGCTTCTTGACCGCGTCCTCCAGATCGGTCTTTCCGGTCAATTTCTTCAGCAACTTTTCTGAGCATACTTCAATGGGGATTCAAAGACAACTGATCGTAAACTCACTTGCTGATCCCCGCCTCAACTCTTTAGTTGCAATCCCAAAGATCGTAAGCACCTCCACCATTATCTTCGTGCTTATGTTTGTCATCGCCGCAGTCGGTGTCACCTCTGTGTAAGTTTCGAGCCGGTTGAAAAACAACCCTATGCGTTCGAAGAGCTCTGCAAGGGTGTCTTTACTGGCCGCAACATCCTTGGCTGCCTATAAGACCTTCAACATCAGAACAATCTGCTTAAAGAATAGATGGGGTACTCACTAAAAGGAAGACACCGATGCCTGCGAAGATCACTTTCGCAGGCGAAAACACCTACAGAATATAGATCAGAGAGGTCAGCATTTGGTCAAATGTCGAGACTTACCAGACCGACGCCCTCGGAGACGGCGGCTGAAAATGCGTATAGGACGTTCACGGTCGGGATCAACCACTTTGTCAATCTGTCATCGCCACTATGAGCTTGGTCGAATTCCTGAATTTGGTCTTGAAGGACAGCAAGGATAGCGCTAGTTGAGTCGCATGATTGTAACCGGGAGGCGAGTGGGTGCGCGATAAGATCTTTCTTTGTCTGCTTTTGGTACGACTTCAAGGCGGCATTGAAAATGTCTTGGAAGCGTGAGGAAGCTGAGGTTGTGGAAGTCGTCTGGGACATGAGGATGTAAATGTGGAGGAATCAAGGACGATCCGTGTGATAGAGATTGTGAGCACCGCCTCGTGGTCAACTTGAAGCGTCCCAACGAGGCGCCGGTGAGCCCGAATGTGCGTGCATGAACGATAGGCGCTTGATGATGACGTTGCTGGCACCGAAATGAGATCGCAATGTCAGTGGTCGCAGGGCTTGGATGCATGTGCGATATTTGCACTTTCATTGATGGACGCGTCCTTGATAGTTTGGAGTCCCGTATATATATTCATCATGAGGAAGTGTGAACAGGCGGCGGCACGTTCAGTACCTGTTCTCTGACTCGCATTAGCGTAGGCACGACAATCACAAGATGTAGATATTTGCCATTGTATGTGCTGGGGCGAACATGTACGGCACAAGTCTGACGACTCCGCGCCGGGACAGCTGCTTATTCTCATTACCCCCGTCATGCGTCATGATTATTCGTGATACCCCCACCTCTCTTCATAAATGGGTGCCAATGCGTACTCTCACTCTCCCATCGCCTACTGCCGACGACCCAACGTGTGACATTCCAAGCCTGACGTGCCTCACGGTTAAAGGTATGTAAACGTTTCGATTACTCCCTCATCCCTCCCCACACATGGATTCCTACAGATCTGCACACACAACTCGGGCATCTGCTTTCAGTAGCCCTCCATGCCGCAAGGCAGCCCTACACACGCATACACGGCGATTACGGAAGTCGAAGGGGAGGAGGTAGGGGCCACGCCTGGGCAGAGTGGGCTTCGGTTTCTCCAGCCGGACCTGGGCCATTCCATGTGACCAAGGCTGCCGCAGAGGAGTTTTCCCGCGCGAGGAGAAGCCGAACATCCTGAGTTCGTCTCAGTCCTCCTAACCTTCGTAAAAGACAATATTTCTTCTGACGTTTGTGTTGAACAGGAGTCAATAATGCTGGAAGGCTGTAAAACGACTATATTGACAGTGGAGGGGTTCGAGAAGATGGAGAGGGTGCTCCAATCACCATGATGACGGTTCACCCAGGGATTTAACCGGTATGCGCCCCCTCCATCCCAAATGCAAGAACGAAACTGACGAGATGTGCACATGCGCTTCACAGATGCGCCGGGAAGATACTGCCCATTGTGTCATGAATCTGTACATCACGCTAACATCCCGCGGTACAAAGCCTCCTGAACGACGCTCTACGCGGCGACGAGCACAAACGTGGTGGCGGATCGTGATACTGAGCCATTCGGGAAGATAATCCAACCGGCGCACCAAGATGTGCACGACTGTACACCGGCAATGCAGCTCTGGGAGGAGACTGACCGGCGAGGCGTTGGGCATAGTTACCACGGCTATGAGGCGTGAGATTGGTGCGAGCCGGTACTGCCGCGGTTCATGTTGGGTGTCCGTAGACACCAGGCTAAAGCTGACGCACTTGATCCGGAACGCTGCCTCACCGATCATCCACACCAACTATATTCTGCAACGCCGACTGCATCCGCGTTCATGTTGGTGAAGCCGCCGAACTCTGCGATTCCTGCGTCGTGTATGCACTATCATTCAACATAGCAGGTTAGTCGTGGAGGACACGCTCTTACCGGGAGTGTGGATCATGGATGGGCAGGAGCTTGTTGAGGAGGAACCGTCTCTCCATAACAGTGGCGCTGTCACGCAAGGACTGCGAGCGTGCCGGTGGTGTCATCACTCCCGCCATAGCGAAGGTGCTTGCAAAGCGCAATTGAGTGCACCTGCTGCCCCCGCCCGCCGATCCAGAGCTCTCCCGCTGTCCCTTATTATCATCCATCCTTTATGCGGTCTATATCGCGTGCATTCTCCGACACCTAAGTCTTATCTCTATCAACTTACGGTAGTGCACGTACACGGCTAAGGATACGTCATTGTCGGTGAAAGGTGATCAGTGTAGACGTTGGCCGGTCTGAAGAGGGGTGATTCACGAGCAGGGGCCTACTACATAGTCCGCTTTGAGAAAGTGGCGAACTCAAGGGCGAACTCCCATCGGCGCGCGGGGAGGGTGCGGTGTCGTTTGTTGAATGGAAGAGGCGGCATGTACCCATTAACCGCAAATTTCAACTGTTTGAAAGTACCACCACCCTTTCCAATATTTCATTCGCCCGCCCGCCCGCACTCAGTAGCTTAATCGCAAGGAATCGACGACGAGACCGATGACCTAATTCACGACAATTCCTCATCATCTCACTCCCGGCCGGCCGGTCCGCCGGCCCGTCGAGACTGCGACTGAGCGCCGCCGACGTTGCGTTCACTCCGATCCGACCATGATTGGACGACCATCATGATGGCTCAGCGCTCAGCCTCCACCCTCGAGCCTCTCTTCGCATCTCTATCCTATGCTCTTGTATGAGCAGAGTTTATTTTGACTAGATCCCATGTCGCTCGCTATGTCAAGTCTTCCCACCAGAACGACCCCTGCCGCACAGTCCTCAAATCTGGAAAGGTTCGTCCGTTGAGTGTCTTTCTGCTAGCCCACACTGACCCACGTTCGACGCGACAGGAGGTCTATGAACTCGTGGATAATTGGACACCATAATCGCTAGGTGCCCCGCTCATCCTAGAAGAACAATCTGATCTCGCGATCTCGTGTCTGTACCCGTCATATCTAGTTCAAACAGGCCCAAGCCGAAACTCGCCAACAGGGGCAAGCAGGTTTTTGATATTGCAAGCTACGACTTCACGGGTCTCGCTGGCAGCGACTAAAGAGACCCTCCTAAAACAAGGTGTCGGTAGCTGTGGTTCTCCTGGATTCTACGGTACTACTGGTGCGTTCCTGTGCTATCAATGTGCTCTTTCTCTGATTAATGATTTCTGTTTGCAGATGTCCACATGGACCTTGAGCGCGACATCGCAGACTTCCCCGGCACCGAGGCCTCTATTCTGTACTCGCAGAGATTCTCGACAATACTTTACGTGATCTCTGCATTTGAAAAGCGGGGCGACATCATTCTCGCTGACCGGGGTATCAATTTTGGCATCCAGAAGGGCCCACAGATCTGGCGTTGTACGGTTCGCTGGTTTGGTCATAATGATCTGAAGAGCGTCGAAAGAATGTTGGAAGCTTCGCGGACCTCTTGCAAGGCGATTCATTGTCACCGAGGGTATCTTCGAGAAGGATGGCACCATGGTTAATTTACCAAAACTGTAGGTTGTGCGCGATCAGAGACAGTACGGTCGCATTCCGACTTGGTGAGTAGATCGAACTGAAGCGCAAGTACAAGCATCGTCTCATTCTCGATGAGAGCATCTCGTTTGGTACAGTAGGCCAAACTGGACGCAGTCTTGCAGAACTATATAACGTCACCGTATGCGTCTCCTTTACTTCGCATGTATAGTGTTTACTCAACTCAACCGCGAAGGCCACGCAAATAGACATGATCGCTGGATCGGTCACAAACGGGCTCAACTCGTCAGGCGGATTCCGCGCCGGCTCACGTATCGCCGTGGATCACCAACGCGTCAACGGCACATCCTTCATTTTTTCCGCCTCAGTCGCGGCGCTCCTCGCTGTCTCCGCCTCGGGGGGTATCAACATCCTGCGGAACACGCCGTCGATTCTGAGCGCGCTGCAGGAGAACGTGCGGGAGATCCTGAGCACTGAGAAAGAACGTCGGAAACGTCGCGGACCTGTTACAAGACGATTCATTGTCACCGAGGGCACCTCTGAGAAGGACGGGGCCATGATTGATTTACCAAATTTAGTAAGTTGCGTGATCAGGTACAGTGCCGTTGCATTCTGATTCTGGTACAGTAGGCCGAACCGGACGCGGTCTTACGGAACTCTATAACGTCCCGGTATGCGTCTCCTTTATTTTGCTTTGTCGTGTGTTGGCTCAACTCAATCGCAAAGGCCACGCAAATAGACATGATCATCGGATCAGTTGCCAACGGGCTCAACTCCTCGGGGGGTTTCTGCGCAGGCTCACGTATCGTGGTGGATCACCAGCACATCAACCGCATGTCCTTCGTTTTCTCCGCAGCGGTTCCGGCGCGAGTCGTGGCCTCTGCCTCGGAGGACATCGACATCCTGCGGAACACGCCATCGATCCTGATCACGCTGCAGGAGAACGTGCGGGCGATGCGGGCCGTTCTTGACCGGGTCGATGGCATCACGATCCCCTTGCACGCCGCCTCGCCAATCATCCACATCCACCTACGGTCTGCGGCGACGCTTTCTGCATCCACACCCGCGTCAGCAAAACCGCCAAACCCTGCAACCCCCACGCCGCGGGATGGGCCTTCGTTTGACATAGCGGGCGAAGAGCGTATACCGCAGGGCATCGTGGATGAGACGCTTGCGCAAGGTGTATGGATCACGAGGGCGCGGCGGCTGCGCGGGCAGGAGCTCGTTGAGGCACGTCCGAGTATCCGGCTCGCTGTGACGGCGGCGCTATCGCGCAAGGAGTGCGAACGGGCTGCTGGCGTCATCAAAGCCGCCGTCGTGAAGGTGCTGACGAAGCGCAAATGAGCGCGCCTGCTGCCCCGACGCGCCGATTTGGAGCTCTCCTGTTGTACCTTGTCTTTTCTCCCGCTCTTTACAGTGTATATCACTTGCGTAGAACTCTATCTCTATTTACAGTAATACATGCATGCAACTGAGCAAAGGAAGCGTTGAACGCTTGTCATCCAGTTGTGTGAACGTACTTAACACCTAACTCGCACCTCCGCATAGGGTCACTTTTCTTCTGAGGGTATAGGACTCACGGGACAGGGGAGCGCAGCGCGTACTCCGTGAGTTCATCAATCCATCAACTACTGAGCAGGGCCACTTTTGGCTTCATCTAGTAGTTATACAATGACCTCTGGTATGAATAGAGTTCTATGTGTCGGTATCCGGAACATGAACGTATATAAGCTACGGCTGAGCCACGGCACCATGTTCTAACAGCAGGTTCTTCATTTCATGCCGTCTGTATTCTGAAGCGACATGGAATGGGGTCTTGCCCTTCCCGTCCTTCAAATCTACGCTCGCTCCGTGCCCGAGTAGCAATCGAGCGACCACGAGAAACCCCGAGTATGAGGCTCGATGTAACGGAGTCGACTGGTTGTGGTTACGTGCATTTGGGTCTGCCCCGTGTTCCAGTAGTCGCTGCACGACGCTTATACATTTTTCCTCCGGATATTCATTCGCGTAGAATACGGTCTCGTATAACGGAGTATTCCCTTTGTCAGTCCGTGAGTTGACGTTTGCACCGTGTTCAAGTAGTACTTGGACAGCCTCGAGTTCTGTCTTAATTGCTGCTATGTGCAGCGGCGTCCGCCAGTCGTTCTTCCGAGCCTTTGGATCTGCGCCGTGATCGAGTAGCCAGAGCATGATGTCGACGCGTCCATCGATCGACGCGGTGTATAGCAGAGTCCTGTTAAACCCGCCTCGAACATCCACGTTTGCACCATGCTTGCGGAGTAAATTGGCGACACTGAAGTGTCCCTTGTACAAGGCTGCCGGAAGCGGGGCTAGGATGTGACCACCATCCGCATTTACTTGTTCGGGGTGCTTCATGATGAGACGCTCTGCCAGGTCATAAATCCCACAGAGTGCGGCATAATAAATGGGGGAACCATGCTGTGGCAGCGAGCGCAAGAATCTCCAGCCTCCGTCGTAAAGGGAGGAACCATTCTGTGGCCGCGAGCGCGAGAAAAAACGCCAGTCTTCGTCGATGTCATGCACTCGGAGCCACGCTGCGAAATGTGGCTTGGAGGTGTCAAATAGGTCCTCCATCCCATCCCGTATGTGTGGTGATACCTTCCCGAATCGTGCATGGTCCACCCAGTGTCGAGCGGCGTATTTAACCAAAGGAAACCCCTTTGCGTCAACGTGTTCGTCCAGCCGGAGCAGCGTTCCCAGGCACGCCTGCGCCAGGATCGTATGACTAGCGTCGAGGTCAATATGAAATCGTGAAGCATTGCCTTGAGATTGTGCGAGACGAGCCGACGTCAGGTATTCCTTCACCGAAAAGTGCGAGAATTGCACCACCCGCGAACCACCGCTAGCGACGATGGCGATCAAACTTGAACACGTCGAAAGTACAGCTTCCTCTTGGTCATCCCATCGCCAGTCTTCCTTCAACTTCGGGATCCCTCCCGAGCTCGACGCTTGAAAATCGAATGCCAGTAGTTCCGCGAGCTCATCGACTCGAAGCGGCCGGACAGCTACAGCAAGGCACTGTAACAGACGATGCGCGTTATCCTTTTGAGTCTTATTTATCCCTCTCAACATCCGCTCGTATGTCTCGTCCAGCGTCTCAGGCAAATCGTCAATGAACTGACGGAGGTTGGGAGGGAAACAATGTTGCAGCATGTCCAACTGGCAAAATACCCATCTGAACCTGCACAACAACATGAGAAACCGCTGTTAGCATTGAATAACTCGATGCTCTCACATTCCGTCAGATCGTTCTATCAGCGTATCGATCACAAGCTTTCTATCGTCTGCTCTCCATCTCTTCATCGCCGTACTCGGTGATGAGTTGACGACACTTCGAACGTAGTCGGCGATGTCCGATGTTTGTCCACTTTCGTCATGCAGGGAAACCGAACGAGACGCCAGCGGGTGGAGGACAGCTCGGATGTCGACCTCTGGGCGACTGGTCGCGCAAATGTGAAGTCCTTGTAGGTGAAGGTCGACGAGCTCCTTCACGAATTGGAGGACCTCATGACGGGGAGATGGAATTCCGGGAGAGTCTGGACATTCGTCGAGCGCATCCAGGACAATGAAAGTTGGGCCTTGTCCCAGTAGTCTTATCATGTCTTTGAGACATCTCTTCAAAGTGTCGTCGCTCGGCTGTCGGGCGCCACTTTCGTGTATCTCATAAACGCGATGGAGGATCGCACAGCATGGACTCGAACGAGTAGAAAGCTGGGATACAAGAGAAAGTAGCAGGTCGTGACAAGTTTGCTTGTTGAGATCCCTGAAATCGAAGTAAAAGTAGGCAATGACACCTGATCCGACTTCACACACAGCCATAATGTCTTGAATGGCAGAGGAACTGGCGAAAAATAAGTTCTGACGAGAAAGCAGGAAGCGAACAACATACCAAATAACGCTTTTCCCAGAGCCTGCTATCAAAGTCGGAGTCTATCAGAAGGCGTGAGCGTGAAAAATGCCGACAGAAACGCACGCTTTCCGTGGATCCACAAGAGGGAACCAGTAGACTTCCATTCGATGTAGATACTGCCTTGGAAGAACCAGACGGCCGTTCCCTCGTGTTGAGCCTTTCGTGCAATGTTGTGGTTTGTGGACGGATCCGCGGGAGAGAGCCAGGCTCGTAGGAGCTGATTTATCTGATTCCCTATGAGTAGGTTTAAGCGCGAGCAGTGAGCGACGGTGAGGTTAGGAGACGACGAACACTTGATATGGCCTACGTTATTTGCCATATGTTGGAGGATCAATTTTGTTTCCGTCGCCACCATTCTTGCCTCCCTGCCGTCTGAAAGTAAAAGTGTTAGGAGGTATCGGCGACGGGCTGGACACGCGTTGCGCACCATCGATAACTACTTGGACCTTTTCACCAACGGATTCCACTCTGACGCCTACATCCTCCACTTTGCTACCCACATCGTCCAGTGTGTCACCGATGTCTTCTACCTTGTCGCCCATGTCGTCCACTTTGTCACCGATGTCGTCCATTTTGTCGCCCATTTTTTCTACTCTGCTGCTCATGTCGTCTACCTTATCGTCTAGGCCCTCCACTTTACCGTCGACCACTTTCACGTCGTCGTGGACAATGTGTGTGATCTTCCGAACCTCGGCAAGTGCTATTCGGGCTTCTTCTTGCGTCAATCATCAGGAAAAACCTACTTCGATAATTTGTTGATAATTGATGATAATTATGATAGGATAGCGATAAATTATCGATAAGCTAGATTATCGTCATTATATTATATTAGGGTAACCCCTGATTATATTATATCTAATTAGCAATAATGGAAAGATAATCCGCAGATAGTTGAGAGAAAATTCACAATATTCACGAACAATCGGTGATAATTTCGTTCGCTACGCTACCACAAAATTAGGTGCTAATTAAAATAAAATCAGGGTTTTTTTTTTTTTTTAGAATCCAGTCACCGGCTACTGAGTACGGTAAAAAAATTGAAGTCAAAGAAACTGACGCATTGGGTATGCAAGCCAGCTGTTGACTGTCAATATGTCAGTGATAATATTCAGGACATTATGAAGGGACTTACAGCTGGCTAATAAGTTGCGCGTTGAGGCTTGACAACAGCTTATCATTCAAGTAAATCTAGGTCAATTTCCGTGATTTGAGAACCCAAGGGAATATCGCCAACTTCGCTGTGGCCATAGGCAACTAGTTAGTCAAGATTGTGACAATGTTAATAACCATAAACTCACCTAGCCAGAGAGTAGATACTTGACATCATTTTGTGATATGCGTTGCTCCGCTGGTTCTGAATGATTTGAAGTGTTTGGACATGAGCTTGATAGACACCGAAGTATGTGTTCGCTGAAAACTCTGTGGGTTGTTGTACCCCAGTACGCCACTCATGTATGGATGCATATAGCTGGTAATTTGGGTTAGCATGTTCACGCACAAGGAAAAATCGACTCACAGCTGTTGAAACCAATGCAACCATTGGAATCGGCACCTCATGTCACGGTCACGTGACATCGTGACGTCACGTCACGCGACGCGCGGCCAACTAGTATCGACCCCGTAAGTTTTACAGAACTCTGGTATCGTCTTAAGCACGCCTTATGGTGCTCGAATTGTGAATCGTCTACGTAGCAGTTAGATAAGTGACGTGGCATGTAGAAAACGGCCCCCGAAAACCCCAGGATGTATGAGTATAAGACGTAGCACAACGAGTAGCACAATAACTTGTCTACTCTTAGTTCTTGAATCCAACCTAGTCTGCCTTGTCTCGAAACCTCGTGTGCTCTCCCCTCTCTCTAGCGATACTCTTCGAGTTGAGCCTAGACATCCCCGAAACTTGACTTGTTTGCAGAACAAGTCCCGACTCTACCAGCGCGTCGAGCTCAGCTCCGCAGAAAACCCGGACGGTCCCTTGGAACCGTAACATAAGAGTAGACCACTCTACTCTGCCGCTGAACGAGGCGAAAGGCGTTCCCAGAACCAGTACGGACAGTCCCAGACGGACGCGTAATCACCGTGGCTCTCGATCGAACCCACGCGTACTTCGAACCAGAACCAGCAGACCTCGACCCGACCGTAAAACGACTAGTCATCAGACGTGATACTCAGAACTTGCAAGACATCGTAACCGGAGGAATCGATTGGGTACCGGGACGAGGATACATCGTCAGACGCGACCCCAGCCCAGCCTTAGACGTTGAATTTGCAGCAGACGAAAACAACTGGTACGAAGTATATTTCGAAAACACCGGGTGGTACACATACACGAACGCGCGCGTAGACGAGCCATTACTGTGGGGCTTAAAACGACGACAACAGACCAGTGCTGTACCCACCTACAATTGGACCGAACATAAACGACAACTCGCGAAACAAAAAGGAAAAAGGAAGTCACCTCAACTAGTCCCAGTACCCAGTGCACCAATGGCTAGCGGAAGCGGAACGGGAAGTGGCAGCAGTACAACAACTATCACGGGCCCCCTACAAGGGGCAGCACCAGCATTCTTCGACGGCAACCGAGATAGAAGTCGGCAGTTTCTACATGAGTTTAATCAATACCGACGAGTCAACCGAACGAACGAGAGGATGGTTGTTCCTTACCAACGAGTAGCTCTCGCACTCACGTTAATCCGTGGGCGAGCAGTGGAAAGTTGGAATCAAGCACAGGATAAGAAACTCGAACAGAAAATCAACGACCCCGCGCATCCGGTCGCAGAAACTAGCGAAACATTATGGACCGACTTCGTAACCGACTTCGAAAGCGCTTGGACGGATACCTTGAGTCAGCAGAACGCCTATGCCAAGTTAACCGCGCTCACCATGAAAGGCGAAGAAATAGACGAGTACATTGCGACCTTCAAACAACTCGCGGAAGCAGCTGACTGGGATTTATCCCAAAAGGGAACCGTCGATCTATTCCGTCGAGGGCTGCGCAAAGGACTGTTAGTATCGTGCCTCAAACGAAGTAAAATGCCAGTCACTATGCAGGACTGGGAAGACGCGACTCGAGAAGAAATCCAGCGATATCGCACGATCACCAATTGTATCGCGCAAATCGGGAAAACCAACGCAATCCCGGTTCAAAATGCTCGACCACCCAAGCCTATAAACCGGAACGATCAGGTGGTACCGATGGAAGTAGACGCCACGCAGACGTACGTACCTCGAACAAGAACACCCCAGGAACTCGCGGAAATGGATCGGTGTCGAAGAGAAGGGCTATGCTTCCGTTGTAAAAAAGGCGGACACCTCTCTCGCGACTGCCCAAATAAAAGAACTCCGGCACACGTCAACGAAGTCGTCGTCATGCCCGCCTCGCCACCCGTCGTGCAACAAACGACAGAAGAAACCTTGATGACGGGTATCCTAGGCCTCTCCGTCGCTCAGCGAAAGAACGTCATCTCGCAACTTTTGATGGAAGCAAGCCTAGACGAGGACGACGAGGAAGACGAGACTACCCAAATTAACGCCATCCAGAGCACCTCGAACGACGCACTCACTATTGAGATACCAATCGAAGGCACCGCGACCACGATTTCAGCGCTACTCGACTCCGGGGCATCGGATAACTTCATCGACGAAGAATGCGTCAGAGACTTCCGTGCTCTAACCACGAACGTGAAAAATCGATTAGTTTATAACGTCGATGGCACTCAAAACGAGCATGGAAACATAACGAAAGCCTGTCGGGTTCGCATCAGTTGGGGGGAACAACAGTACCACACGAAGTTATACGTCACCCGCCTAGGACGACCCCGAATAATACTCGGCCACCCATGGTTCAAGGAAACCAATCCCCTGATCGATTGGTCTACCAATCAGTTACAAGGGGAACAACGGAAGATAAGCGTTGAACGAGAGGCTAGCATCAGTACAATCGCTCAAGAGATGGCGGAACGACAAAGCAAGCCAAATGAAGAACTCCCCGAACATTACCAACAATGGGCTACGGTCTTCTCGGAGGAAGCCGCAATGCGCTTCCCACCCGAAAGAGAGGACGACCACGTGATTACGCTCCTACCCGACGCGCCAGCAACCCTGAAATGCAAGATATATCCTTTGAACGCAAAGGAACTGACGCACCTGGACGAGTTTCTAAACGAACACCTAAGCAAGGGGTATATCCGCGAGTCAAAATCGCCCTACGCATCATCATTCTTCTTTCTGAAAAAGAAAGACGGAAAATTGCGACCTGTCCAAGATTATAAACCACTCAACCAAGTCACGTTGAAAGACACATATCCGATCCCGTTGATCTCTAACCTAATCGATCAACTTACTGATAAAACACTGTTCACTAAGTTCGACATACGATGGGGGTACAATAATATCCGTATCAAAGACGGAGACCAATGGAAGGCAGCATTCAAAACGCCCCGCGGACTATTCGAACCAATGGTCATGTATTTTGGACTAACTAATTCACCCGCCACGTTTGTACGTGCAATGAATCGTATCTTCCGCACGCTACTCCAACGGTACCCTACTGAACTGTTCATCTATATGGACGACATCCTCGTCGCCACCATAATGGACTACCCTCGACATCGCACGATCGTCGGACAGGTATTACAGACCCTCCTCGACGAAAGTTACTTCCTCAAACTATCGAAATGTGCCTTCGAGCGCACTGAAATCGATTACCTGGGGATGACCATCGCTAACCGAACTATACAGATGGGCAACGATAAAGTATCCGGGCTGCGCGATTGGCCGCGAACATTGAGAACGGCTAAACAAGTACGCAGTACACTCGGGGTCCTCGGATATCAACGACCGTTTATACCACACTACGCCGATATCGCTCGCCCTCTAACAAATTTACTAAAGAAAGATACTCCATTTCAGTGGACTGCCGAATGCACTACCGCCTTAGATACTCTACTCTCGATCGCCTGCTCGCGCCCAACATTACGCCAACCAGACCCCGCCGTCCCATATCAACTGCAAACTGACGCCTCTCTATACGCCATCGGCGCCATACTAACACAGCCCGACGAACGTCAGAAACACCAGGCTATCGGCTACTTCTCCCAATCTCTCTCACCGGCTGAGCGAAATTACGACGTTTATGATCGCGAACTCCTCGCACTCGTTCGCGGTCTTGAACACTGGCGTCATTTACTCGTCGCCGCCGTTCATCCCATCACCGTCCTCGTTGACCACCAAAATCTCCTCCACTATCGCTCCCCACAGCACATCAATCGCCGCGTGGCACGATTGGTCAACATTCTGGCCGACTACGACATCCGCCTCCGTCACGTCCCGGGAACTGCCCTGCACGCCGACGCTCTCTCCCGACACCCCGCCCTCGTACCGGATGGCATCGATAACTCCGCGGTCACGGTCCTCCCTCCCTCGTTCTTCATCGCCGTCGCTCATACCACCACCCTTGACGACCGATGTCGTGCTGCGCAACTCGAACGCGCCGAACCGTTCCCCAATGCGCGTTTCCCTCTCCACCGCGATCCTTCTGGCCTTTGGTTCTACAATGACCGGCTGGCGATCGTGGACGATCCCTCCCTGAGGAGGGGGGTAATTCGGTCATTTCACGACCTCACTACCGCGGGACACCCCGGACAGTCTAACACGTTGTCGGCAATCAGTAAACATTACTGGTGGCCTAACATGACAGAACACGTCAAAGACTACGTTCGAGGCTGCGTGACTTGCCAAGCCAATAAAAACCTAACAAATCGACCCCACGTACCTCTCAGTCCGATCTTTCCAGATCATTCTCTACCATTCCAAACGATCGCTCTCGACTTCATTACAAAACTTCCGAAATCCCGAGGGTTCGATGCGATTCTAACCATCACCGATCAAGGATGTTCGAAAGCGAACATCTTCATACCATGGAAAGAAAAACATGGTGCCGAAGAAGTCGCATTGTCGTACCTTCGTCACGTGTTACCTCACTACGGACTACCAAATAAGGTCATCTCGGACCGGGACCCCCGATTCACGGCCACACTCACTAGGACCCTATGTTCGGCACTAAACGTCCAACAAAACATTAGTACTGCTTATCACCCACGTACGGACGGACAATCGGAAAGGACAAATCAGAAACTGGAGCAGTATCTGCGAATGTACGCTAACTACCAACAGGACAATTGGGCAACGATGCTCCCCATCGCCCAGTACGCATTAAATGCGTGGCCATCAGATACTACACACAAGACCCCATTCGAATTGCTTCTGGGTTTTGTCCCGTCAGTCCACCAACCAAAGACGTCCACTAACTCCCCAACGACCAACGAACGACTCGCGATTCTAGCCAAAGCGCGAGCAGACGCGCACACTGCAATGCGAAATACCCAGTTAAAATGGGTAAACGAATCGCCGCGACATCGACCTTATCGATTAGGGGACAAAGTTTGGCTGGACGCCACAAACTTAAAAACGACGCACCCCACAACGAAACTCGCACCAAAACGATACGGACCACTCATTGTAATGAAGAAAGTATCGGAAACGGCTTATCAACTACAGTTGCCGGAAAGATGGAAGATCCACGACGTGTTTCACGCCGCACTACTGACCCCTTATCGCGAGACCGAAGCAAATGGCGGAAAGGAAGAACACCCACTCCCGGAACTTATAGATGGAGAACCAGAATGGGAAGTCGAGGAGATTCTCGACTATCGCACCACGGGACGAAAGAAGACGCCGCAATATCTGATACGGTGGAAAGGATTCTCCGCAGCATACGACAGCTGGGAACCCCTCGAAAATATACACGCCCCAGACCTCGTCCAACAGTATAAGAACCGCACAGCGACATCCATCCACAACATTATCTGCATCATGGATAGACACCCTCCTCAGTTTCCTGTCATCGCCGCTCGAGACCTCCCGGACGACGTCAATCGACGTATCGACCGAGAAGTCAACGAATGGGCAAAGGTGGGACCTTCGTACAATGCCCTCCTGAACTCGCCACGGTCGCGCGAGGACATGTGGGGTCTGAGCACTCACATCGGCGACGATGGCAACCATTACCGTCACTCTCAGGCGAAACAACGACGCCAACAACGCCTGCGACGAGAGGCACTCGAGGAAATCGCAGTTCACGAGAATGCGCGACCAGTTCACCCTCTGCCGCCGCGACCAGGTACCGCGCCGCCCCCCGGCGACTGGCAGAAGGTACTACCCGAGCACCCTTATCAGGTCGAGATACCGTTCTCCGACGGGGAACGACGAAACGCGCACTATCTCCAGTTCGTCATAAACGCTCGAGGACAACCCATCGTCATCGCCACCGAAGGACGCAACAAGCCCTATTACTACGCCGAGTTGACAGCACGACCTCGTCCCGACATCCAACCACGAATTCTCGAAAAAGAATTCATCGACGTCTTCCGTCCCGATCACCCAGCTCGTGTCGACATCGATAAGGCATTGGGACGACTCGCCGACCCCGGACTAAGTGCAGACGTACACCGACTTAGGGAATCCGTGCAACAGCAGCAACTACTCACGCTGCGTCTAAGGGAGGCTGAGCACAGCATGGTAGACTGGGCTAACAACGCAGCGGCCATCGACAACCGTATCCTCGACGCCCGCGCAATAACGCGGTTGACGCCTTATCTCCCCAAACCCATGCCAACGGCCCTCGCCAGCGTATTCACTCACGATGGCATCTCCGACCCTCGTCTTCGACACCACCGTGCCGTCATTATGGCCGAACAGATCCTCCCAATTCCCCCTCGCATCCTACCCCGTACCTTCGCTGAAGCGGTGGTAGCCCACCCTCGACGCCTCACTTATCCACAGTTGCACGAAGAACCGCAGCGGTCGGTTTCACCCGAGCTGCACGACGTCGAAGCCGGCGAAATCACTAACTCGACAATCACGACAACAAGCAACAACACGATGCGCGACCGGAACGAAGAACAACGCGCATCGGTTTACAGTCGCACAGGACTACCGATCTGTACGTGGTGCGACAGTCCTGACCATTTGACCTTCGAATGTCGTACGCCGCACGCCAAATGTGCCGATCGACGCGTCTGTCACGTTTCGACCACCACCGCGCATGCCAATACGTACTGTGCATGGCTCGCGGTCCTCGGACGAGCTGTCGACCGCGAACGCGCCACTCAAGTCACCGCACGCCTTCGCGCGCAACGACGCGGTGAACCGTACCGCCGTCCCGAACACTATATTTTCAGACACGACTACGACTTTACTCACGTCACCGGCAGCTCGAGTCGAGACGACTCGACCTAGTAGGGGGGCTATGTCACGGTCACGTGACATCGTGACGTCACGTCACGCGACGCGCGGCCAACTAGTATCGACCCCGTAAGTTTTACAGAACTCTGGTATCGTCTTAAGCACGCCTTATGGTGCTCGAATTGTGAATCGTCTACGTAGCAGTTAGATAAGTGACGTGGCATGTAGAAAACGGCCCCCGAAAACCCCAGGATGTATGAGTATAAGACGTAGCACAACGAGTAGCACAATAACTTGTCTACTCTTAGTTCTTGAATCCAACCTAGTCTGCCTTGTCTCGAAACCTCGTGTGCTCTCCCCTCTCTCTAGCGATACTCTTCGAGTTGAGCCTAGACATCCCCGAAACTTGACTTGTTTGCAGAACAAGTCCCGACTCTACCAGCGCGTCGAGCTCAGCTCCGCAGAAAACCCGGACGGTCCCTTGGAACCGTAACACCTCACGTACTGTCACCCCATCATCACCAGTATGGCGAGAGAAAGCTTGGTCAAATCGGGTGCTAAGAGAGGCACTTCCATTTCCTCTGATGAAATATAGATCACGGATGGCCTGGATGATCCGTCGGTTGCGATACGGTTGCGACTGCATGACAAGCCTATTTGCACCGGGAACCTGACTAAAGGTTAGACAGTCACAGCTAAATAAAACAAACTTACTCGCCTTTGGTCCCTTCGGGTACACGTATTTATAACCCGAGCGTTGCCACTCAACAGCTTGAATAATGTCTTCCGGCACCATAGACGTAAATTCACCCAAAACGATCGCGTTGCAGCGTTCTTTTACCTCACTCCAGAAAAGGGGGATCCGAGCACGCAGCTTTAGAGTTTGAACAAATGTCAGTTTGTGGTCCTCGGCAGAGGAAGAACTTACGACGGGGGCAAATTTCAATATGTAGTCGTCATCATGGAGGAGGCGCCTCTGGATGGAAACAGCAGCAGGGCAATGCCTCTGCGCAGCGATGTTAAGTGCCTGTCGGATAAATGAGATAATAAGGATGCCATTCGGGAACGCGTTGATGAAGAGCAGGGATGATTGGAGATCTTCGATGGCGTCTTGAACCACGTCACGCATCAGTTTACTCTGCTGGGTAAGCTTGAATCGGGTCAGGCCTGGGGGAATAACGAGGTCAGTCTCGGCAGGCCAGGCCGACAATGTGGCAGCTGTCGCCTGCCCCTGTTCCTGGTGCAACCCAGCTGGCGCTACAATTTGCTCGGTTCAATGTAAAGAACGTGTAGTATTGGCACTTACCCGGAGTCTCAGATACCAGAGCTGGTGGCAGCATGGGCACCAAAGAGCCGATGTTCCGAGGTGACGTGTCGTCATCGCTGGACAATGTCTCGGTACTGACCGTCTTCCTCACACTGGCGGGTGTGGTACACCTATCAGTAACAGCTGGAACCAGCCAGGATGGACTCTGCGAAAGTACGAGTGAGGGGCAAGTTCGAGAGGTGTCATCGGACACACCTCAGCAGCCATCGCCTTGTGGATCTTGTCCGGCGGTCCTTGGGGGAGGTCAGCCAAGTCGTCCTCATCATCAGAGCCCTCCTCAGTGGTAGGATAGTTATCGTGATCCCTAGGGGCGGGATTGAACCTGGGCTCTGCGCCAAAGACATATGTGCGACTGGGATTAGGAAACAAAGATGTGGCTGACGTGGCTGAAGGGAGGAAAAAACGCGTAAGTGGTTTCGTTTGGGATGAACAAACATATTATGTCAGCTATTCTCACTCGGTTGCGCCAAACGTGTGCCTCCCTCGTTCATCCCTGCAACGCCTCTGGACGGTGACTGTCCCACCGCCTCACTCTCACTGGCCAAGTGAAATACCATAGGACGACCACGATCTGGACCTTCAGATGTCGGTCAGGTAAGTCGTTTGATCTGGTTACATTGTACTTACCAACATTCCGTGCTTTTTTAGCAGGAGTGGGTTGAACCGCAGCAGGGATTCTGGGGCTATCGTTGAGGGAGGTCGAGGTACGTTTCCCTTTTCCTTTCTATTGTGTGAGTTGCTGCTGACTCGGCACATCTTGGGCTCACCTGTTAGTTTCCTTTGGGGTGGAGTTGGGTCACTGGCGTGTTGAACGTTGACGTCTTGACCACCGACACTGACTTCATTTGTATTCGTTCACATACCAGAATGGCCCAATGAAGTGTTGACACTATCTGATACCTGAACCTCCCGCAGTCGCTTTGACTTGCGTGTGTGTGGTGCCATCAGCAACAAGAAAAAAAGAGAGAACAAGAACGAGTGGAATGGTGAGTATGAGTATGACACGGAACGACAGGAATTTGGATGAGGTCTCAAACCCAAGGTATGTATCGTATTTATATCGACAATTCTGGCGTGCTGATTAAAAGGACCCCAGTGTACGTTGACGCATTCACTGCTCTTCCCCCCTTCCTTGCTAGCACCATATCGACCGCACCAATGATCCGATGTGCCGGCTGCAACAAGTATTTCACACATTCGGGTCACTCTCAGCACATCAGCAAGACCCGACGCCCTGACTGCCAGAATTTGCGTCGGTCGCTGCAAACCCATTCAACATCTCGACTAGCGCATGCGGGATCATCTTTAGCACCAAACACCAGCGCCGAATCATGGCGCATGGAAGATGAGCCCATTGGCGATTGGGAAGATGAAATTGATTCATACGACAACGGATTTAGCTCTGATTCGTCGTCACAACAAAGCCATGAGGACGCCACACCAGATAGCAATGACGGAGGTAAGTTTTTTCAGACCATACAATGTGGCACGTCGCATTAATCCCATAATAGATAGCGTTGGTGATGAAACCGATTGCATAGGTGATGTCGACTCCACAGATGCTAACACATTTGAAGCTATCTTCGGGGAGAGGAATTTCAGTTCCGTGGTCACCCCCGAACTTGAACATGCCGATGAACCTCAGTCCTTATCGCCACCCCCAGAACCCCCAATTCCTGAGGCTTGTAACCCGGACACAAGGCCAATATCATTTGTTGATCGCTTTCCTCATGGTCACCCTGGCGCTCCGGTGGCCGGTACACCTCAAGTTTCCTCCGCCTATGGGTCAACACGCCATGAGTTGCGGGACTCAGTGTGGGCCCCCTTTCGGTCCCAATGCGACTGGGAATTTGCACACTGGGCGAAGACATGCGGGGCAACGGCTTCAGCTGTGACGGCACTGCTCGCGATCCCTGAGGTATGGGAAAGTTCTTTCCCTCTAGCGCTGCTAATGTTTTATTCTGGAAGCTCGTCGACAAACTTGGGCTATCCTACAGAACAAGTACGGAACTGAATGACATCATCGACAAGGCACTGCCTGGGCATCCATCTTTCCGGTGCGAAGATATGAATCTTGGAGATGAATGCCTCCAATTTCACTATCGCGAGATAATTCCATGCATCCGGTCCCTTTTTGGAAACCCCGAGTTTGCACACAGACTCGTATTTGCCCCAGAGAGGCACTACGCCGACGCTGAGCGAACATGCCGAGTTTATAATGAGATGCATACGGGCGATTGGTGGTGGTCTGTACAGGTGCGTAACTTGTTTGCTATTTGGGTTCAGGTACTTACCGAACATGCACTAGACATCACTCGAGGCGTGCCATCCTGGAGCAACTGTCGTTCCACTCATTATTTCCTCCGACAAAACACAGCTAACGCTGTTCCGGAATAAGTCAGCGTATCCAATATATATGGGGATTGGCAATATACCTAAGGACATTCGCCGAAAACCGTCACGCGCTGCACAGATGCTGATCGGGTATATCCCGACAACCAAGCTAACTGGTATCACAAACAAGGCCGCTCGTCGTCGCGCCATTGCTAACCTTTTTCATTCATGTATGGAAAGGGTCCTTCGTCCGATCCATGCCATAGGTGAAACAGGTTTGGCTATGCGGAGCGGCGATGGGATTTGGCGCCGCTGCCATCCCATCTTGGCCACTTTTGTTGGCGACTATCCAGAACAGGGGCTAGTTGCATGCACCCGCTTTGGGCGCTGCCCAAAGTGTCTTGTTCCAGTTGACCAACTCGGCAATTACATCGACTTTCCTGCTCGGAACCATGTGGACATGGTTGACACGTACATGTTGGCTAGTGAAGACATACGCCGATTTCGCGCAGTCTGCCAAGAAGCCGGACTGAAGCCAATTTTTCGTCCATTTTGGACCGCGCTCCCACTTGTTGACATTTTCCTATCCATCACCCCGGATGTGCTTCACCAGCTACTCCAAGGCGTTGTGAAGCATGTCAAGGCTTGGCTGACCAGGATCTTTGGGGCAGCAGAAGTTGACGCACGTTGCAGGACTTTGCCGCCCAATCACCATATCACACTGTTCGCCAAGGGCATAACGACTCTCTCACGCATTTCGGGAAAAGAGCACAAGAACATCTGCCGAATCCTTCTCGGACTTATCGTCGACTTAGCCCTTCCAGGTGGGCAACTGCCTACACGTGTGATTAGAGCCGTGCGTGCGCTGCTCGACTTCGTGTATTTAGCGCAATACCCTTCCCATTCAAGACAAACGCTTCAACGCCTCGAGGAATGCCTCGCTCGCTTTCATGAAAACAAGGACGTTTTCATTGACCTTGGTGTGCGCCGGCACATGGACCTCCCAAAGGTTCACAGTTTGCTTCACTACCGATCTTCGATTACACTATTTGGCACCACTGATAACTATAACACGGAACAGTTCGAGCGGCTCCACATCGACTTTACAAAGGACGCGTACCGTGCGACAAACCGGAAAGACGAATATTCTCAGATGACAGTATGGCTAGAACACCATGAAAAGGTACGAATGCACACGGCATTCGTTGAATGGCAAGAGCAGAACGATCTGACAAGTCCGCCGATATCCGCGACTTCTACTGGACCCTTGCGAGTTGGCACACAATATCTCAAGATGACCCAACATCCAACCGTCAAGGCTGTCACATTCGATGAACTGGCGACGAGCTATGGCACCATTGATTTCCAGGACGCGTTAGCAGATTTTATTGCCCTTATCAACTACCCTAGTGCCTCAGCAGCGGCGTTGCGTTCTCGGGCAGCTGACACGCTCTTACCATTTCGGTCGGTGCCAGTCTTTCACCGAGTCAAATTCACCTCTAGGGAGAACTCGGAAGACTTTGAAATTGTTGACAGTGTGGTTATTCGGCCGGTGCAAAAGGATGCACATGGGCGCACAGTACCTGAGCGGTTTGACACCGTGCTTGTCCGTGGTAGACAAGACATCATGCATGGAAACAATGGTTAGTTCCGATCATATTTTAGTCCGCACATACAACCCAACTCCACAGGTCACCGAATAGGACAAGTTCGAGTTGTCTTCCAAATCCCAAGCAAAGTTATCCGCGATGTCTTCCTCAACAATGCCCCGACTCATCTTGCCTACATCGAATGGTTTTCGCCATTGTCTCCAAGACCAGATGTCAATCACCTCATGTATAAGGTGTCTAGGTCAGTACAAGGTGGCCGCCGGCGTGCTACAGTCATTCCAGTAGACAGAATAATGGGCAGTGTTCATCTTATCCCCCGATTTGGACGTGCTACACCCCAGGACTGGAACAGCTTCTTGGTACTCGAAAAATGTAGTACATTTTATGTTAATTCGTTTAGCGACCGGGATAATTATCTCAGGTTTTCATAGATAGTCGCAAGGATAGTCGATCAATAGCTGTGATAAATTTGGATAAATTAGACGGCATTTGATTAGCCCAACTTATGATTCGATTATCTCCGTTATATCCTTTATCACTAATTTATCTGGGCATTATCTCTGGCTAGCGCGGGAGGTTTTTCCCGATGTCATCGGTCTAGCTTCTTGACCGCGTCCTCCAGGTCAGTCCTTCCGGTCAATTTCTTCAGGAACCTTTCTACGTGGACTTCAGTAAAGACTAACAGACGGCCAATCGGAAACTTACTTGCTGATCCCCGCCTTAGCTCTTTCGTTGCAATCCCGAAGATCGTAAGTACTTCCACCATTATCTCCGTGATTATCTCCATCATCGCCGCAGTCGGTGTCAACTCTGTATAAGTTTCGAGTCGTTTGAAAAAGAATCCTATACGTTCGATAAGCTCTGCAAGAGCATCTTTGCTTGCCGCAACGTCCTTGGCAGCCTATATGACCCTAGCATCAGAATGATCCGCCTAGAGAATAGAAAGAGTACTTGCCGAAAGGAAGACACCGATGCCCGCAAAGATCATTTTTGCGGGCGAAAACACCTACAAAATATAGATTAGGAAGGTTTCCATAAGCTCAATGTCGAGACTTACCAGACCGATGCCTTCCGAGACGGCGGCGGAAAACGCATATAGTACGTTCACGGTCGGAATCAACCACTTTGTCAACCTCTCATCGTCACCACGAGCTTGATCCAATTCGCGAACTTGGTCTTGAAGAATGGCAAGGATAGCGCTAGTCGAGTCGCATGATTGTAACCGGGAGGCGAGAGGATGTGCGACAAGGTCCTTCTTTGTCTGCTTTTGGTAGGATTTCAAGGCTGCATCGAAAATATCTTGGAAGCGTGAGGAAGCTGTGGCTGCGGAAGTAGCCTGGGACATAGGAGAAGCGGCGACTGTGGAGGAATTGACTTGGGAATCGGGGGTGATCTACGTACAGGCAAGAGTGGGAAAACCTGGTAGATGGTGGCGTGCACCGCCTCGTGGTCAAGCGGCGCCTGCAAGCGTCAATGTCCAAGAAGGCGCATGATCAATAGACACCTTGAGGATGACGTTGCTTGCGCCTGAATGAGATTGGGATACCAATGAGCGCCGGGCATGAACGCACGACGTTTACTCGTTCCTCAACGAGGAACGCGTTCGAGTCTTCGATAGTTTGAAATCGCATCGTATCCGAGTCCGAGTCCAAGCCGGTGACCGCATGGTCGGCCGCGGCACGTGCTGACCTATGAGACCCCGGCCCAGCACCGATGATACACCCTTTCTCCTCGCTGGCCTGGGAAGTCCCTGACTCTGTTCACCCCGGGACAGCTTCTCATTACCACCGTCATTGTCCGTGATACCCCACGCCCCTCTCTTCATATATACTCTCTTTGTGTGCCAACACATTGTATACCCATACTCGCACTCTCCCATGGCCTACTGCAATGACCCAACATGCGACATTCCAGGCCTGGCGGGTAAAGTTATCATTGCCACTGGAACAAATTATTTCAAGTACTCCCTCACACACTCTGCACACATGTACTGAGATTCTCACAGATCTACCTACGCACAGAGAGCTCAGGCATCGGCTTCCACGTCGCAAAGCAACTCTATGCGTGCATGGGTGGGACAGTCTACCTGGCCTGCTGGAGCGAAGTGCGCGCACACGCGGCGATGGTGGAGGTCGAAGGGGAGGTAGGGATTGCGCTAGTTGTTCGCGGACCGCTGGTCCTGGCGTCACAACTTGTGATCAAGGCTGCCGCGGATGAGTTCGCGTGGCGCGAGGAGAGGCCAAATGCCCTGAGTGCGTCGCAGTCCTCCTATTCCCTCCAAAACAATTTTCTGACGTTTGTTTGTTTTTTTTGTTTTTTTGAATCCATTTACGTGCGCCTTGGGGCCTACTACCCTATGTAGCACGAGTCTAGGTGTCTAATACAGGCATGAAGTACGCGTCCGTGAGGGTCTGTGTATCGTATGTCCCCCCCACCCCCGGGTGGGAGTGGCTTGGCTTCCCGTCAAGCGTTGAGTAAAGAAGGGCGGACAGTCCGCCTTGGCGTGAGTTGCAAGCCGCGGTGTGGATCTTGCGCGGTCTTGTTAGCGTGTTTGGGGCTTGCTCCTACGTCTTCCGCTTTTCTCAGCGTGTCTTGAGTGGGCCTGCGGGGCCCGGCGAGTCGTGGGGATGGGTTGGTGAGGGGTGGATGGGTGGGGGGTGAGTGGGGTAGGTGTGAGGTATCGGTTGTGGGGTTCGGTATCGTGTGACCATGTTTCCTTGTTCCGTGCTCTTATCGTTTCCTTTCTCTATTATTCTGACGTTTGTGTTTAACAGAGGTCAATAACACTGGGAAGCTGTATGACCACTATTGTCGTGAGAGTGGACAGGCTTGACAGACGGTCAGGGCCAAGTAATTCCCCCCATTTCCGTCTGCTTGTTCATGCCTGTACTATGGATAGGGCCTAATGATGGTCGGCTATCCGTTTTTCTTTGTTCATGTTCACGCTGGCACTACTTCTGCTGCCCAAGACCACCGCAAGCCAGCTCAGGAAGCGACGTCCGCTTAGTGGTGGTCCGCACATTGCTTTTCTGTCCAGGCCAGCTCCAGAGTATACCTGTATTTGTTACCGGCGCTCAATTTTGGGCAATTGGACGGCCTCAACGACCATTATAGTACACTGGGCAGCACTTGCTTCTGGCCCGAATTCCGAATTCATGTGTGTGGGTGCCTGCGACCGCAGGGAGGGAGTCCTCTGAGCTTCATCGGCAGGCATTTCAAAGTAGATAAACTTCTTCTGGGTGCCTAGGAAGTGCTATGATTAACATGGACGGTTCACCTGGGGAGTCAACCATTACGCTCTCCTCCATCTCAAGCGCAAGAATGAGACGCTGATGAGATGTACTATACATGCGCTTCACAGATATGCTGGGAGGATACGGCCCATTGTATCGTGAGTCTGTAAATTATGCTGATATCCCGCGGCAAAGTGTGCCTGAAAAAACGCGGAAACGAGCACAAACGTGGCGGCAAATTGTGGAAAGTATAAGGGGGTGTCTACTGAGCCACTCAGGAAGGTAGTCCAATCTGTACGCCAGGATGCTCGATTCGGAACGATGCCTAGCCGGCCATCCGCACCACCTACTTTCTGCAACGTCGATCGCATCTGTGTTCATGTCTGTGAAGCTTCCGAACCCCGCGAATCCTACATTGCGCGATGGACCATCGTTCAATATGCCAGGCGAGGAGCGTCTGCTGCAAACACCCGTGGAGGAGGCGGTGTATGCATTACGTGCGGGCAGGAGCTCATCCAGGAGCGTCCGCACACCCGCCTCATCAAAACAGCGGCGCTGTCGCGCAAGGGGTGTGAACGTGCTGGCAGTGACATCAAGGCTACCATAGCAAAGCTGCTCGCAAAGTGAAATTGGGTGCGCCTGCTACTTCCCCGCGCCGATCCGGAGCTCACTCCCTACGTCCTTTATTTTCTCCCACCCTTTACGGTCTATATCACATGCACTCTTCAACACTCGGGTGCTGTCTTGATTACAGTAATGCTGCATGCACGTATTCAGTCAAGGATACATCAGTTAGGATTGTCGTTTGGAAGGTGGCCGGTATTGACGCTGACCGATCTGAGGCGGAGTGATTCGCAAGCAGATCCAGAACATACAGCATACAGTACATAGTCTGATTTGAGAAAGCAGCCCACTCTCATTGACGCATGGGGAGGGTGCAATGTCGTCTTTTGAGTAGACGAGGTGGCATGTGCTCATTGCCGCCATTTTCAACTGGCCCAAAGGACCACAACTCGCTGCACTCAGTAATGTCGACCACCGGTACGCGTGACATTAGGGGTGGGGTCGAGCCAGTTGTACCTGGCGTCATTGATGACTTGATCGGGTTTTCGGTGACTGCATAGTACATACAGTACTACCTAGCTCCGTTTTCGCAATCTCTTCTTCCTAATGCCGAATGTCCTCCTCCCTCATGGAACAGTGTTCTCCCTCTGCGTATGGCGCCATAATTGACAAGACTGATCCAGAGTCGTCTCAGAGCACCCGGCTTAACGATTCTCGTGCACTCGTGCAGCTGCATCGCAAATTCTGGCTCAAGGGTGTGCAGGACATGCCCGAGAACGAATCCATGGACATAGATAAGGATGAAGACGCAGACGAGGACGAGGACGGGGGAGATGAGACCGGTCCCGGTTACATCCTCAATCTTGGCATCCCACGTATACAACGGTCAGTGCTCTGGGTTCGCAAAGAGTACATCTGGCTGTATGGATATTGCGATAAGTATCTGGAATCACTCCGCCACGAGCAGACGCCCCCCTCAGTGGTCGTCACAGGACAACCTGGCATTGGTAAGGGTTTTACTGTGTGATATTACCGTTCTTGAAATATACTGGCTGAAAGGGAAGAGCTATTGGGTCACCTATGCTTTGTGCCGACGTCTCGCCGAAGGGAAGCCAGTCATCTGCGACCGAGGCATTGAACTCACCATCTCACCGTCGGCCCGCGCATCCGCCGAGACTGCAACTGAGCACCGCAGAAGGCCTGGGAGACGCGCTTACGTCGTGTTCACTCCGATCCGACCATGGCCACCATCAATGGCTCAGCCTCCGGCCTCGAGCCTCTCTTCGCATTTCTATCCTATTTTCTTATACGAGCGGCGTTTTTTTTTTTATAAAATAAATAAGATACCTGGATCCCATGTCATTGCTCGTTACGTCAACTCTTCCCACCAGAACAACCCCAGTCGCACTTCTTGGCCCTCTTCGTCATTCGCACCCTTCTTCAGTCCTGTACCCGTGCAGACAATGGCGAAAAGCACTTTATTCACTTTTCTGACAAGGTTCGTCCGCTGAGTATCTCTCTACTGGCCCACACCGACCCACATTCAATGCCGCAGGAGGTCGACGAGCTCGTAGACGAATGGTCCCCAGAACCCCTAGGTGCCCCGCTTACTCCAGAAGAACAATCCAATTTCACTTCTGTACCCGTGGTCTCTGGTCCAAATGGGCCCAGGCCGAAACTCGTCAACACGGGCAAGCAATTTCTTAATCTTGCTAGCTACAACTACACGGGCCTCGCCGGCAACGAAGCTATCAAAGTGCATGCGATAGAGACCCTCCGGAAATATGGTGTCGGTAGCTGTGGCCCTCCTGAGTTCTACGGTACTATTGGTGCGTTTGTGCTGTCGATGCGCATTTACTGTGATGAACAGCTTAGGTCCGCAGATGTCCACACGGATCTTGAACGAGACATAGCGGAGTTCCTCGGTACAGAGGCCTCGATCCTCTATTCCCAGGGGTTCTCGACAATACCTTGTATGATCTCCGCCTTTGCGAAGCGTGGCGACATCATCGTCGCTGACCGGGGTACCAATTTTGCGTTCTACTTCCACGGTTCGCTGGTTCGATCACAACGACCTGAAAAGCCTGGAAGACGTGCTCTTGAGCGTAGAAAAAGAACGTCGGAAACGTCGGGGACCTCTTACAAGGCGATTCATCGTCACCGAGGGTATCTTCGAGAAGGACGACGCCATGGCTGATTCACCTAAACTGGAGGGTTGTGCGCGATCAAAGACAGTATTGTCGGATGACTCGGTGAATAGATCGAGTTGAAACACAAATACAAGTACCGTCTTATCCTCGATGAGAGCATCTCGTTTGGTACAGTAGGCCGAACCGGACGCGGTCTTACGGAACTCTATAACGTCCCGGTATGTGTCTGTTTTGATTCGCTTTGTCGCATGTTGGGTCAACTGAACTGCAAAGGTCACGCAAATTGACATGATCATCTGATCGATTGCCAATGGGCTCAACTCGGCGGGGGGTTTCTGCGCGGGCTCACGTATCGCGGTGGATCACTAGCACATTAACAGCACCTCCTTCGTTTTCTCCGCAACGGTTCCGTCGCTCCTCGCTGTCTCTGCGTCGAAGGGCATCAACATCCTGCGGAACACGCCATCGATCTTAAGCACGCTACAGGAGAACGTGCAGGCGATGCGGGCCGTTCTTGATCGTGTCGATGGCATAACTATCCCTTCGCACGCCGCCTCGCCGATCATCCACATCCACTTGCGATCTGCGGCGACGCTTTCTGCATCCACATCCGCATCTACGAAGCCGCCGAACCCTGCAACCCCCGCGCCGCGGGATGCGCCTTGGTTCGACATAGCGGGCGAGGAGCGCATACTGCAGGACATCGTGGATGAGACGCTTGCGCAGGGTGTATGGATCACGCGGGCGCGGCGGCTACGCGGGCAGGAACTCGATGAGGCACGTCCGAGTATCCGGCTCTCTGTGACGGCGGCACTATCGCGCAAGGAGTGCGAACGGGCTGCTGGCGTCATCAAGTCGGCCGTCGTGAAGGTGCTGACGAAGCGCAAATGAGTGCGCCTGCTGCCCCCACGCGCCGATCCGGAGGTCTCCAGCCATGTTTTTGCCTTATTTCCTCCCGACGTTTACAGTTTGTATCACTTCTGGTAGAACGCGACATTATCTTTATTACGGTAATACACGCATGCGGTTAAGCATCAGCTAGGAAGTATTGAACGCTTGTTACCAAGTTATGTCGATATGCAACTGGTGCTTCTTCGCATGGGATCGGACGCCGGCTTCCTTCTGAAGGTATATATGGTTCACGGGATATCGACAAGGATATCGACGACAGACGCGTGCGTATTCTGTGGGGTTCATCAATTCATCAATTCCTCACCATCGCCAACTACGGCTTCGTCTGGCAGTTATACACAAAATTTTGATATTACAGTAATAGGTCTCTGCGCTGGAATGTGGACACATATTAGCTATGGCTGAGCTACAGAACTATGTTCTAACAATAGTTTCGTCATTTCATCGTGTCCTTCAGACGAGGCCACTTCGAATGGCCTCTTACCTTCTCCATCCTTCTCACCTACATTCGCTCCATGGCTGAGTAGCAACCGAGCGACCTCGACTAACCCTTGGGACGAGGCTTTATGTAACGGAGTCGACTGATTGTCGTCACGTGCATTTGGGTCCGCCCCATGTTCCAGTAGTCGCTGCACCACGTCGACCGCCCCCGGGCGAAGAGCATATTTGGATATGATGAAGTATAACGGAGTTTCGCCTTGGTTAGTCCGGGAGTTGACGTCTGCATTGTGTTCGAGCACCATTCTGACTGCCTCGTGTTTGATATTCGCTCCCGCTATGTGTAGTGGTGTCCACCCATTATCCCTCCGAGCATTTGGATCTGCGCCATGATTGAGTAGCCAGCGCATGATGTCGGCGTGTCCGTCGATCGACGCAGTGTATAGCGGAGTCCTTTCTCCGTCACCTTGGACATCTACGACCGCACCGTGCTTGTGGAGTAAATTCGCGATATCGAAGTGTCTCTTGTACACAGCTGCCGGAAGCGGGGCTATAAGGTGACCACCATGCGCATTTATTTGTTCCGGGTGCTTCATGATAAGACGTTCTGTCAGGTCATAAAGTCCACAGAATGCCGCATAGTAAAGCGGGGAACCAACACCCTCTGTGCGCGAGAAATAATACCATTTTTCGTCGATGTTGTGCACCCGGATCCACGCTGCGAAATGTGGCTTCGACCTGTCAAATAGGTTGTCCATCCCATCTTGTATGCGTGATGACACCTTCTCGAATCGCGCATGGTCCGCCCAGTGTTGAGCAGCGTATTCGACCAGGGGAAACGCATAGCGATTAGCATGTTCGTCAAGCCGGAGTAGCGTCCCCAAGCACGCCTGCGCAAGGATAGTATGCGCAGCCCCGAGATCGATATGAAATCGTGAAACATCGCCTTGAGATTGTGCCAGACGAGCCGACGTCAGGTATTCTTTCACCGAAAAGTGCGAGAATTGTACCACCCGCGAACCATGATGACGGACAATGGCGATCAAACTTGAACACGTCGAAAGTACAGCTTCCTCTTGGTCGTCCCACCGCCAGTCGTCCTTCAACTTCGGCATCCCTCCCGAGCTCGACCCTTGAAAATCGAATGCCAGTAGTTCCGCGAGCTCCTCGACTCGAAGCGGTCGAACAGCTACAGCAAGGCACTGCAACAGGCGATGGGCGTTATCCTTTTGAGCTTTATTGATGCTCTTCAATATCCGCTCGTATGTCTCGTCCAGGGACTCGGGCAATTCGTTGAGAAATTGACGGAGGTTCTGGGGGAAGCAATGTCGCAGGGCGTCTAACTGACAAAACACCCATCTGAACCTGCACGACAACATAAGAAACAACTGTTAGCGTAGAATAGCCTGATGGTCTCACATTCCGTCAGATCTTTCTGTCAGCGTCTCGATCACAAGCTTTTTATCGTCTGCTCTCCATCTCCTCATGGCCGTACTCGGGGACGAGTTGACGACATTTCGAACGTAGTCCGCGATGTCCGATTTTTGTCCACTTTCGTCATGTAGAGAAACTGAACGAGATGCGAGGGGGTCGAGGACAGCTCGGATGTCAACTTCTGGGCGACTGGTCGCGCAAATGTGAAGTCCTTGCAGGTCGAGGCCCACGAGTTCCTTCACGAGTCGGAGGACCTCATCACGAGGAGACGGAATCCCGGGCGAGTCTGGACATTCGTCGAGCGCATCCAGGACGATGAAAATTGGGCCCTGTCCCGGTAGTCTCAGCATCTCTTTCAGGCATTCTTTCAAAGTGTCGTCACTCGGCTGTCGAGTGCCATTTTCGTGTGCGTCATAAACGTGGTGGAGAATATCGCAGAAAGGACTAGAGCGAGTAGAAAGCTGGAATACGAGAGAACATAGTAGGTGGTGACAAGTTTGCTTGGTGAGATCCTTGAAGTCGAAGTAAAAGTAGGCCATGATGGCCAATCCAGCTTCGCATGCAACCATTATGTCTTGAATGACGGAGGAACTGACGGGGAATAAGTTCAGACGGGAAGCAGGCTCAGAACAACATACCAGATAACACTTTTCCCGGAGCCCGCTACAGAAATCAGAGTCCATCAGAAAACGTGAGCATGAAAAACGCTGATAAAAGCGCACGTTTTCCGTGGATCCACAAAAGGGAGCCGGTAGACTTCCATTTGATGAAGATACTTCCTTGAAAGAACCACACGGCCGTACCCTTGTGTAAAGCCTTTTGTGCAATGTTGTGATTTGTGGACGGATCCGCGGGAGAGAGCCAGGCTCGTAGGAGTTGTTTTATCTGGTTCCCTATGAGTAGGTTTAAGCGCGAGCAGTGGGCGACGACTAGTAGGCTAGGAGATGACGAACACTTGATTTCATCTACGCTGTTTGCCGTCTGTTGGATGATTGATTTTGCTTCCGTTACCACCAGTCTTGCCTCCTTGCCATCTGAAAGTAGAATGTTAGAAGGGATCGGTGACTGGCTAGACGCGCGTCGCGCACCATTAATGACTACTTGGACCTTTTCGTCAACGCATTGCACTCTGTCACCTACATCACCCACTTTTCCGCCCACGTCGCCTACTTTGTCGCCGATGTCTTCTACCTTGCCACCGATGTCTTCGACCTTGTCGTCGATGCTCTCCACTTTACCGTCGACTACTTTCACGTCGTCGTGGACAATGTGTGTCATCTTCAGCACCTCCGCAAGCGCCATTCGGGCCTCTTCTTGCGTCAATCGGTCTAGCCTCTTGACCGCGTCCTCCAGGTCAGTCCTTCCGGCCAATTTCTTCAGCAATTTTTCTACGCGTACTTCAGTAGAGACCGATAGACGGCCAATCGGAAACTTACTTGTTGATCCCCGTCTTAGCTCTTTAGTTGCAATCCCAAAGATAGTAAGCACCTCCACCATTATCTTCGTGATTATGTTTGTCATCGCCGCAGTCGGTGTCACCTCTGTGTAAGTTTCGAGTCGGTTGAAAAAGAACCCTATGCGTTCGAAGAGCTCTGCAAGAGTGTCTTTGCCAGCCGCAACATCCCTGGCTGCCTATAAGACCTTCAACATCAGAACAATCCGCTTAAAGAATAGATGGGTTACTCGCTAAAAGGAAGACACCAATGCCTGCGAAGATCACTTTTGCAGGGGAAAACACCTACAAATATAGATCAGAGAGGTCCACATTTGCTCAAATATCGGGACCTACCAGGCTGACGCCCTCGGAGATGATAGCTGAAAATGCGTACAAGACGTTCACGGTTGGGATCAACCACTTCGTCAATCTCTCATCGCTACTGTGAGTTTGGTCGAATTCCCGAATTTGGTCTTGAAGGACAGCAAGGATAGCGCTAGTTGAGTCGCATGATTGTAACTGGGATGCGAGTGGGTGCGCGATAAGATCCTTCTTTGTCTGCTTTTGGTACGACTTCAAGGCAGCATTGAAAATGTCTTGGAAGCGTGAGGAAGCTGCGGCTGTAGAAGTCGTCTGGGACATGGGGACGGTAAATTTGGAGGAATACAGGACAATTTGTGTACAGATGAGAGTGGGAAGACGGGGCGGATAGAGATTGCGAGCACCGCCTGGTCCGCCTCGTGGTCAGTTTGAAGCCTCCGAACGAGGCGCCGGTGAGCCCCAATACGCGTGCATGAACGATAGGCGCTTGATGACGATGTTGCTGGAACCGGCACGTGCAGTACCTGTTCTCTAACTTGCATCACGACAATCACAAAATGTAGAAATTTGCCATTGTCTGTGCTAGGGCGAACATGTACGGCACAAGTCTGACGACTCTGCGCCGGGACAAATACTCATTATTCCATTACCCCATCATGCATCATTATTCATGATACCCCCACCTCTCTTCGTATATCTGTGTAAACACGTATTCTCACTCTTCCATTGCCTACTGCTGACGACACAATGCGTGACATTCAAAGCCTGATGCACCTTGCAGGTAGAGTCACCGGACCAAAGCAAATGTTTCGATTACTTCCTCACCCGTCGCCACACATGGATCCCTACAGATCTGCACACACAATTCGGGCATTTGCTTTCAGTAGCCTTCCATGCCGCAAGGTAGCCCTACACACGCAAACACGGCGATGACGGAAGTCGAAGGAGAGGTAGGGGCCACGCCTGGGCAGAGCGGCCTTCGGTTCCTCTAGCTGGACCTGGCGCCGTTACGTGCGACCAAGGCTGCTGCAGAGGAGTTTTCCCGGCGCGAGGAGAGGCTGGACATCCTGAGTTCGTCGCAGTCCTCCTAACCTTCGTAAAAGACAAATATTTCTTCTGATGTCTGTGTTAAACAAAGGTCAATAATGCTGGAAGGCTATACGATGACTATATTGACAGCGGAGGGGCTCGAGCAGATGGAGAGGGTGCTCCAATCACCATGATGATGGTTCACCCAGGGATTCGACTGGTACGCGCCCCCTCCATCCCAAATGCAAGAACGACACACTGACCAGACGTGCACATGCGCTTCACAGATGCGCCAGGAAGATACGGCCCATTGTGTCACTAATCTGTACATTACGCTAACATCCTGTGGCACAAAGCCTCCTCAACGACGCTCTACGTGGTGACGAGCACAAACGTGGCGGCGGATCGTGATACCGAGCCGTTCGGGAAGGTCATCCAACCGGCGCGCCAAGATGTGCACGACTGTATACCGGCAATGCAGCTCTGGGAGGAGACAGACCGGCGAGGCGTTGGGCATAGTTACCACGGCCATGAGGCGTGAGATTGGCGCGAACCGGTACGGCTTCGGTTCATGTTGGGTGTCCGTGGACACCAGGCGAAAGCTGACGCACTTGATCCGGAACGCTGCCTCACCGATCATCCACACCAACTATATTCTGCAACGCCGACTGCATTCGCGTTCATGTTGGTGAAGCCGCCGAACTCCGCGATTCCTGCGTCGTGTATGCACTATCATTCAACATAGCAGGTTAGTCGTGGAGGACACGCTCTTACCGGGCGTGTGGATCATGGATGGGGAGGAGCTTGTTGAGGAGGAACCGTCTCTCCATAACAGCGGTGCTGTCACGCAAGGACTGCGAGCGTGCCGGTGGTGTCATCACTCCCGCCATAGCGAAGGTGCTTGCAAAGCGCAATTGAGTGCGCCTTCTGCCCCTGCCCGCCGATCCAGAGCTCTCCCGCTGTCCCTTATTATCATCCATCTTTTATGCGGTCTATATCACATGCATTCTCCGACGCTTAGGTCCTATCTCTATTAAGTTACGGTAGTGCACGTACACGGCTAAGGATACGTCATTGTCGGTGAAAGGTGATCAGTGTGGACGTTGGCCGGTCTGAAGAGGGGTGATTCACGAGCAGAGGCCTACTACATTGTCCGCTTTGAGAAAGTGGCGAACTCAATGGCGAACTCGCATCGGCGTGTGGCCCGGGGAGGATGCGGTGTCGTTTGTTGAATGGAAGAGGCGGCGTGTACTCATTACCGCAAATTTCAACTGTTTGAAAGTACCACCACCCTTTCCAATATTTCATTCGCCCGCCCGCCCGCACTCAGTAGCTTAATCGCAAGGAATCGACGACGAGACCGATGACCTAATTCACGACAATTCCTCATCATCTCACTCCCGGCCGGCCGGTCCGCCGGCCCGTCGAGACTGCGACTGAGCGCCGCCGACGTTGCGTTCACTCCGATCCGACCATGACTGGACGACCATCATGATGGCTCAGCGCCCAGCCTCCACCCTCGAGCCTCTCTTCGCATCTCTATCCTATGCTCTTGTATGAGCAGAGTTTATTTTGACTAGATCCCATGTTGCTTGCTATGTCAAGTCTTCCCACCAGAACGACCCCAGCCGCACAGTCCTCAAAATCTGGAAAGGTTCGTCCGTTGAATGTCTTTCCACTGACCACACTGACCCACATTCGATGCGACAGGAGCTCGATGAACTCGTGGATAATTGGACACCAAAACCGCTAGGTGCCGCGCTCACCGCAGAAGAATAATCCGATCTCGCGATCTCGCGCCCGTACCCGTCATCTCTGGTGCAAACGGGACCAAGCAGAGACTTGTCAGCAGCGGTAAGCAGGTTTTTAATCTTGTGAGCTACAACTTGACAGGCCTCGCTGGCAGCGAAACTGTCAAAGGTGCACGCGATAGGCCTCCGAAACCATGGTGTCGGTAGCTGTGGTTCTCCTGGATTCTACGATACTATTGGTGCGTGCCTGTAGTATCAAAGCGCTCTTTCTCTGATCAACAATTTCATTTGGAGATGTCCACATGGACCTTGAGCGCGACATCGCAGACTTCTTCAGCACAGGGGCTTCTACTCTGTACTCGCAGGGATTCTCGACAATACCTTACATGATATCTGCGTTCGCAAAGCGGGGCGACATCATCACCGGGGTATCAATTTTGGCATCCAGAAGGGCCTACAAATCTCGCGTTCTACGGTTCGCTGGTTCAATCATAATGGTCTGAAGAATCCCGAAGACGTGTTTCTGAGCGTCGAGAAAAAATGTCGGAAACTTCGCGGACCTGTTACACGATGATTCACTGTCACCGAAGGTATCTTCAAGAAGGATACCGCCATGGTCGATTTACCAGAACTGTAAGTTGTGCGCGATCAGAGACAGTACCGTCGCATCCTGACTTGGTGAATATATGAAGCGCAAGTACAAGCATTCCTGATGAGAGCATCTCCTTTGGCACAGTAGGCCAAACCGGACGGAGTCTTGCAGAACTATATAATGTCCCCGTATGCGTCTCCTTTACTTCGCATTGTATTGTGTTTACTCAACTCAACCGCAAAGGCCACGCGAATAGACATGATCGCCAGATCAGTCAAAACGGGCTCAACTCATCAGGCGGATTCTGCGCGGGCTCGCGTATCGTGGTGGATCACCAGCGCATCAACGGCACATCCTTCGTCTTTTCTGCCTCAGTCCCGGCGCTCCTCGCTGTCTCCGCCTTGGAGGGTATCAACATCCTGCGCAACACGCCGTCGATCCTGAGCACTCTGCAGGGGAACGTGCGCGTGACCCGGGCCGTTCTTGACTAGATCGAAGCGATCATGATCCCTTCGCATACCGCCTCGCTGATCATTCACATCCACCTGCGGTCTGCGGCGACGCTTTCTGCATCCACATCCGCACCTGCGAAACCGCCGAACCCCGCGACACCCGCGCCGCGGGATGCGCCTTGGTTCGACATAGCGGGCGAGGAGCGCTTGCTGTAGGACATCGTGGACGAGACGCTTGCACAGGGTATATGGATCACGTGGGCGCGGCGGTTGCGTGGACAGGAGCTCGTTGAGGCACGTCCGAGTATCGGCCTTGCTGTCGCGGTTGCATTGTCACGCAAGGAGTGCGAACGCGCTGCTGGCGTCATCAAGTCGGCCGTCGTGAAGGTGCTGACGAAGCGCAAATGAGTGCGCTTGCTGCCCCCACGCCCCGATCCGGAGCTTTCCCGTCATGTTTTTGCCTATTTTCTCCACCTATTACAGTTTATGTCTGTCACCTCAGGTAGATCGCTACAGTATCTTTATTATAGTAATACACGCATGCGGTTAAGCATCAGCTAGGAAACATCGAATGTTACAAGTCGTGTCGATCAGCAACTCGTGCTTCTCCGCACTGGGTTGAACGCCGGCTTCCTTCTGAAGGTATATATGGCTCACGGGATGTGGAGGTGCATATTCTGTGACGTTCATTAATTCATCAATTCCTCAGCATCGCCAACTACGGCTTCGTCTAGTAGTTACACAAAAAAAATTGATATGACAGTAATAGATCTCTGCGCTGGAACGTAGACACATATAAGCTATGGCTGATCCACAGAACCATGTTCTAACAGTAATTTCGTCATTCCATTGTGTCCTTTAGACGAGGCCACTTCGAATGGCCTCTTACCTTCTCCATTCTTCTCACCTACATTCGCTCCGTGGCTGAGTAGCAATCGAGCGACCTCGACTAACCCCTGGGATGAGGCTTTATGTAACGGAGTCGAGTGGTTGTTGTCACATGCATTTGGGTCCGCCCCATGTTCCAGTAGTCGCTGCATCATGTTGACCGCCCCCGGGCGAAGAGCATATTCGGATATGATGAAGTATAACGGAGTTTCGCCTTCGTTAGTCCGCGAGTTGACGTCTGCATTGTGTTCGAGCAGCATTCGGACAACCTCGTGTTCGATATTGGCTGCCGCCACGTGCAGTGGTGTCAGCCCATCATCCCTCCGAGCATTTGGATCTGCGCCGTGATTGAGTAGCCACCGCATGATGTCGACGCGTCCAAACATCGACGCAGTGTATAGCGGAGTCCTATCTACGTCACCTCGGACATCTACAACCGCACCGTGCTTGTAGAGTAAATTCGCGACATCGAAGTGTCTCTTGTACACAGCTGCCGGAAGCGGCGCTAGGATGCGACCACCACGAAAATTTACTTGTTCGGGGTGCTTCACGATAAGACGTTCTACCAGGTCATAAAATCCACAGAATGCCGCATAGTAAAGCGGGGAACCAACACCCCCTGACCCAGGGTGCGAGAAAAAGGCCCAGCGTTCGTCCACATTGTGCACCCGGAGCCACGCTGCGAAGTGCGGCTTCGAGCTGTCAAATAGGTCGTCCATCCCATCGTCTACGCGTGATGACACCTTCTCGAATCGTGCATGGTCCACCCAGTGTCGAGCAGCGTATTTCACCAGAGGGAACACATCGGCATCAGCATGTTCGTCAAGCCGGAGTAGCGTCCCCAAGCATGCCTGCACAAGGATAGTATGCGCAGCCTCGAGATCGATATGAAATCGTGAAACATCGCCTTGAGACTGGGTGAGACGAGCCGACGTCAGGTATTCTTTCACCGAAAAGTGCGAGAATTGCACCACCCGCGAACCACCCCGAGGGACGATGGCGATCAAACTTGAACATGTCGAAAGTACAGCTTCCTCCTGGTCGTCCCACCGCCAGTCGTCTTTCAACTTCGGGATCCCTCCCAAGCTCGACGCTTGAAAATCGAATGCCAGTAGTTCCGCGAGCTCCTCGACTCGAAGCGGTCGGACAGCTACAGCAAGGCACTGTAACAGACGATGGGCGTTATCCTTTTGAGCCTTATTGATGCCCCTCAATATCCGTTCATATGTCTCGTCCAGGGACTCAGGCAACTCGTTGAGAAATTGACGCAGGTTCTGGGGGAAACAGTGCCGCAGCGCGTCTAACTGACAAAACACCCATCTGAACCTGCACAGCAACATAAGAAACTATTGTTAGTATAGAATAGCCTGATGGTCTCACATTCCGTCAGATCTTTCTGTCAGCGTCTCGATCACAAGCTTTTTATCGTCTGCTCTCCATCTCTTCATCGCCGTACTTGGGGACGAGTTGACGACACTTTGAACGTAGTCGGCGATGTCCGATGTTTGTCCACTTTCGTCATGCAGGGAAACCGAACGAGATGCGAGCGGGTCAAGGACAGCTCGGATGTCGACCTCTGGGCGACTTGTCGCGCAAATATGAAGTCCTTGCAGGCGAAGCTCGACGAGTTCCTTCACGAGTTGGAGGACCTCATCGCGAGGAGACGGAATCCCGGGCGAGTCTGGACATTCGTCGAGCGCATCCAGGACGATGAAAACTGACCCCTGTCCCGGTAGTCTCAGCATCTCTTTCAGGCATTCTTTCAAAGTGTCGTCACTCGGCTGTCGAGTGCCATTTTCGTGTGCTTTATAAACGCGGTGGAGAATGTCGCAAGAAGGACTAGAGCGAGTAGAAAGCTGGAATACGAGAGAAAGTAGTAGGTGGTGACAAGTTTGCTTGGTGAGATCCTTGAAGTCGAAGTAAAAGTAGGCCATGATGGCCAATCCAGCTTCGCATGCAACCATGATGTCGTGAATGACAGAGGAACTGGCGGGTAATAAGTTCAGACAGGAAGCAGGCTCAGAACAACATACCAGATAACACTTTTCCCGGAGCCCGCTACAGAAATCGGAGTCCATCAGAAAACGCGAGCATGAAAAACGCCGATAAAAGCGCACGTTTTCCGTGGATCCACAAGAGGGAGCCAGTGGACTTCCATTCGATGAAGATACTGCCTTGGAAAAACCACACGGCCGTACCCTTGTGCTGAGCCTTTTGTGCGATGTTGTGATTTGTGGACGGATCTGCGGGAGAGAGCCACATTCGTAGTAACTGCTGTATTTGATTCCCTGTGAGCAGGTATAAGCGTGAGCCGAAAGCAATGGCAACGGGAGGAGATGACGAACACTTGACTTGGTCTACGTCGTTTGCTGTCTGTTGGATAATCAATTTTGATCCTTCGCTGACTGAAAGTAATAACGTTAGAATGTATGGGTGAATGACTGGACATGCATCACGCACCGTCAATGACGACTTGGACCTTTTCATCAACACCTTGTACTCTGTGGCCTATATCCTCCACTTTGTCGCCCACATCGTCTACCTTGTCGCCCATGTCGTCCACTTTACCGTCGACTACTTTCACGCCATCGTGGACAATATGTGTGACCTTCAGCACCTCGGCAAGCGCCATCCGAGCCTCCTCTTGCGTCAGTCGGTCTAGCTTCTTGACCGCGTCCTCCAGATCGGTATTTCCGGCCAATTTCTTCAGGAACTTTTCTATGTATACTCCAGTGGGGATTGAAAGACGACTAATCGGAAACTCACTTGCTGATCCCCGCCTCAGCTCTTTAGTTGCAATCCCAAAGATCGTAAGCACCTCCACCATTATCTTCGTGATTATGTTTGTCATTGCCGCAGTCGGTGTCACCTCTGTGTAAGTTTCGAGCCGGTTAAAAAAGAAGCCTATGCGTTCGAAGAGCTCTGCGAGATTATCTTCGCTGGCCGCAACATCCTTAGCTACCTATAAGACCTTCAACATCAGGACAATCGGCCTAAAGAATAGATAGGGTACTCACTAAAAGGAAGATACCGATGCCTGCGAAGATCGCTTTCGCAGGGGAAAACACCTACAAAATATAGATCAGAGAGGTCCACATTTGGTCAAATGTCGATACTTACCAGACCGACGCCCTCGGAGACGGCGGCAGAAAATGCGTACAGGACGTTCACGGTCGGGATCAGCCACTTTGTCAATCGGTCATCGCCACTGTGAGCTTGGTCGAATTCGCGAACTTGGTCTTGAAGAATGGTAAGGATAGCACTAGTTGAGTCGCATGATTGTAACTGGGAGGCGAGTGGGTGCGCAATAAGATTTTTTTTTGTCTGCTTTTGGTACGATTTCAAGGCGGCATTGAAAATGACCTGGAAGCGTGAGGAAGCTGCTGTGGAAGCCACCTGGGACATAGGAAAAGTGGCAACTGTGGAGGAATCGAGGATGATCTTGATCTGTGTATAGGTGAGGGTAGGGAGACTGTGCGGATGGCGTGCATCGCCTCGTAAGTTAGTCAACCGGTCAAGCTTCCTAACTCGGCGCCAGTGAGCGCCAATGCATGCGCATGAATGATAGACACCTCAGGATAAGAATGTAATATCTATGAGCCTGGGTACAAACTCATGTGGGACGCTTCGTTCCTCATATAAGAACCCGTCCTCGATAGCTTGGAATCGCGTACACTGGCGGGTTCAAGTTCGTGACCGACCGATGCAGTGAACTCACTATCTCACTGTCGGCCCGCCCACCCGTCGAGACTGCGACTGAGCGCCGCAGAAGGAGACTCCCGCTTACGTCGCGTTCACTCCGATCCGGCCACCAGCGATGTCTTCAGCCTCCGCCCTCGAGCCTCTCTTCGTATTTCTATCCTATGCTCTTTTACGAGCGGGGTCTTTTTATTAAAAAAAACGAGATACCTTGGTCCCATGTCGTTGCTCGCTACGTCAACTCTTCCCACCTGAACAACCCCAGTCGCACTTCTTGGCCCTCTTCGCCATTCGCACCCCCTTCAGCCCCGTACCCGTGCATATAACGGCGAAATGTACTTTATTCAGTTTTCTGGAAGGGTTTGTTCATTGAGTAACCTTCTGCTGACCCACACTGACCCACTTTCGACGCGACAGGAGGTCGACGAACTCGTGGATGAATGGACACCATAACCCCTAGGTTCCCCGCTCATCCCAGAAGAGCATTCCGATATTGCGTCCATACCCATCATCTCTGGTGCAAACGGGCTGGCCGTAACTCACCAACACGGGTAAGCAAGTTGTCAACGTTGCGAGCCACAACTTCACGGGTCTCACTGGCAATGAAACTATCAAAGTGCGCGCAATAGAGACGCCTCCGAAAACGTGGTTTTGGTAGCTGTGGCCCTCCTGGGTTCTACGGTACTATTGGTGCGTTCCTGTGCTATTGATGCGCTTTTTCTCTGATTGACAATTTCGGTTTGGAGATGTCCACATGGACTTTGAGCGCGACATCTCCGCCTTTGCAAAGCGTGGCGACATCATTGTCGCCGACCGGGGTATCAATCTTGTTGTCCACAAGGGCTTGGATCTTTCGCGTTCTACGATTCGCAGGTTCGATCACAACGATCTGAAGAGCCTCGAAGACGTACTCTTAAGCGTCGAGAAAGAACGTCGAAAACGTCGCGGACCTGTCACAAGACGATTCATTGTCACCGAGGGCGTCTCTGAACAGGATGGGGCCATGGTTGATTTACCTAAAGTAATAAGTTGTATGTGACCAGGTACAGTGCCGTTGCATTCTGATTTCGGTACAGTAGGCCGAACCGGACGCAGTTTTACGGAACGGCATAGCGTCGGTATGCGTCTCCTTTGTTTCGCTTTGTCGTGTGTTGGCTCAACTCAACCGCAAAGGCCATGCAAACAGAAATGAACTCGGATCAGTTGCCAACGGGCTCAACTCGTCGGGGGGTTTCTGCGCGGGTTCACGTATCGTCGTTGATCGTCAGCACATCAACAGCACCTCCTTCGTATTCTCCGCAGCGGCCCCGGCGCTCCTCACGGTCTCCGCCTCAGAAGATATCAACATCCTGCAGAACACACCATTGATCCTGAGCACCCTGCAGGGGAACGTGCACGCGATCCGAGCTGTTCTTGACCGGGTCGAGGCGAGCTCCATCCTCTCGCATGCCGCTTCCCCGATCATTCATATCCACCTACGTTCTGCGGCGACGCTTTCTGCGTCCACACCCGCGCCTGTGAAACCGCCGAACCCTGCGACACCTGCGCTGCGGGATGCGCCTTCGTTCGATATAGCGGGCGAGGAGTACCTGCTGCATGACATCAGGGACGAGACACTTGCGCATGATGTATGGATCACGCGCACGCGCCGGCTGCGCGGGCAGGAGCTCGTTGAGGCACGTCCGAGCACCCGCCTCACTGTCACGGCGGCCCTGTCGCGCAAGGTGTGCGAACGCGTTGTTGGCGTCGTCAGCCGCCGTAGCGAAGGTGCTGACGAAGCGCAAATAAGCGCGCCTGCTTCCCCAACGCGCCGATCTGGAGCTCTTCCATTATTTTTTTGCCTTATTATTTCCCACCCGTTATAGTTTATATCTGTCGCCTCAGGTAGAACGCTATAGTATCCTTATTATAGTAATACACGCTTGCGGTTAGGCATCAACTCGGAAACATTGGACGCTTGTTACTAAGTTGTGTCGATATGCAACTCGTGCTTCACCGCATGGGGTCGAATGCCGACTTCCTCAGGGTATATATAGCTCGCGGGATATCGAAAACAGACTCGTGGGTATTCTGTGGGGTTCGACAACCCATCAACTCCTCAACATTGCCAACTCCGGCTTTGTCTAGCGGTTACACAAAAAATTCTGATATTACAGTAATAGATATCTGCGTCTCGGTAGCTAAAACAAGGACACATAAGCTATGGCTGAGCCACAGAACCATGTTCTAACAGTAGTTTCCTCATTTCATCGTGTCCTTTAGATGAGGCCACTTGGAATGGCGTCCTGCCTTCCCCGTCCCTCTCATCGACGTTCGCTCCGTGGCTGAGTAGCAATCGAGCGACCTCGAGTGACCCCTTGGACGAGGCTTGATGTAGCGGAGTCGACTGATTGTTGTCACATACATTTGGGTCCGCCCCGTGTTCCAGTAGTCGCTGCACCACGTCGACCGCCCCCCAGAAATGACCATTTGTGGATATGGTGCGGTATAACGGAGTTTCGCCTTGGTGACACCGCGAGTTGATGTCTGCATTGTGTTCGAGCAGCATTTGGACTGCCTCGCGTTGAATATTGGCTGCCGCCACGAGCAGTGATGTCCGCCCGTTATTTCTCCGAGCATTTGAATCTGCGCCATGATTGAGTAGCCACCGCATGATGTCGACGCGTCCGTTGATTGACGCAGTAAATAATGGAGTTCTCTCTTCGTCACCTCGGACATCCACGACCGCACCATGCTTGCGGAGTAAATTCGCGAGACCGAAGTGTCCCTTGTGCAACGCTGCCGGAAGCGGGGCTAATAGGCAACCACCACCTGCATTTACTTGTTCGGGGTGCTTCACGATAAGACGTTCTGCCAGGTCATCAAGTCCACAGAATGCGGCATAGTAAAGTGGGGAACCAACACCCTCTGACTGCGTACGCGAGAAATAGTACCAGTCTTCGTCGATGTCGTGCACCCGGAGCCACGCTGCGAAATGCGGTTTCGAGCTGTCAAATAGGTCATCCATCCCATTCTGTACACGTGGTGACACCTTCTCGAATCGTGCGTGGTCCACCCAGTGTCGGGCAGCGTATTCGACCAGGGGAAACACATCGGCATCGGCATCTTCGTCAAGTCGGAGTAGCGTCCCCAAGCACGCCTGCGCCAGGATAGTATGCGCGGCCTCGAGATCGATATGAAATCGTGAAACATCGCCTTGAGATTGCGCCAAACGAGTCGACGTCAGGTATTCCTTCACCGAAAAGTGCGAGAATTGCACCACCCGCGAACCACCGCTAGCGACGATGGCGATCAAACTTGAACATGTCGAAAGTACAGCTTCCTCTTGATCATCCCACCGCCAGTCCTCCTTTAATTTCGGAATCCCTGAGCTTGACATTTGAAAATCGAATGCCAGTAGTTCCGCGAGTTCCTCGACTCGAAGTGGTCGGACAGCTACAGCAAGGCATTGTAACAGACGATGGGCGTTATCCTTTTGAGCCTTATTGATGCCCCTCAATATCCGCTCGTATGTCTCGTCCAGGGACTCGGGCAACTCGTTGAGAAATTGGCGAAGGTTCTGGGGGAAGCAATGTCGCAGGGCGTCTAACTGACAAAACACCCATCTGAACCTGCACAACCGTGACAACATAAGAAACAGCTGTTAGCGTGGAATAGTCTGATGCTCTCACATTCCGTCAGATCTTTCTGTCAGCGTCTCAATGACAAGCTTTTTATCATCTGCTCTCCATCTCTTCATCGCCGTACTCGGAGAGGAGTTGACGACACTTTGGACGTAGTCGGCGATGTCCGATGTTTGTCCACTTTCGTCATGCAGGGAAACCGAATGAGACGCCAGCGGGTCGAGGACAGCTCGGATGTCGACCTCTGGACGACTTGTCGCGCAAATGTGAAGCCCTTGCAGGCGAAGGTCGACGAGTTCCTTCACGAGTTGGAGGACCTCGTCGCGAGGAGACGGAAACCCGGACGAGTCTGGACATTCGTCGAGCGCATCCAAGACGATGAAAACTTGGCCCTGTCCCGGTAGTCTCAGCATGTCTTTTAGACTTCCTTTCAAAATGTCGTCACTCGGCTGTCGAGTGCCGTCTTCATGTGTCTTGTAAACGCGGTGAAGAATGTCACAGCAAGGACTAGAGCGAGTGGAAAGTTGGGATGCGAGAGAAAGCAGCAGGTCGTGACAGCTTTGCTTGGTGAGATCCTTGAAGTCGAAGTAAAAGTAGGCCATGATGGCTAATCCAGCTTCGCATACAGCCGTGATGTCTTGAACGATGGAGGAACTGACGGAAATAAGTTCGGAAACGAAAGCAGGCTCAGAACAACATACCAGATAACGCTTTTCCCAGAGCCCGCTACCAAAATTCGAGTCTGTCAGTAAGCGCGAGCGTCAATAATTCTGAGAAGCGCACGCTTTCCGTGGATCCACAAGAGCGAGCCAGTAGACTTCCATTCGACGAAGATGTTGCCTTGGAAGAACCAAACAGCTGTTCCCTTGTGTTGAGCCTTTTGTGCAATGTTGTGGTTTGTGGACGGATCTGCGGGAGAGAGCCAGGCTCGTAGGAGTTGTTTTATCTGGTTCCCTATGAGTAGGTTTAAGCGCGAGCAGTGGGCGACGACTAGGCTAGGAGATGGCGAACATTTAATCTCATCTACGCTGTTCGCCGTCTGTTGGATGATTGATTTTGCTTCCGTCGCCACCAGTCTTGCCTCCTTGCCATCTGGAAGTAAAAATGTTAGAAGGGATCGGTGACCGGCTAGACGCGCGTCGCGCACCGTCAATGACTACTTGGACCTTTTCATCAATGCATTGCACTCTGTCACCTACATCTTCCACTTTGCCGTCCACGTCGTCTACTTTGTCGCCAATGTCATCTACTTTGTCGCCAATGTCGTCTACTTTGTCGCCAATGTCTTCTACGTTGCCGCCGATGTCTTCGACCTTGTCGTCGATGCTCTCCATTTTACCGTCGACTACTTTCACGTCGTCGTGGACAATGTGTGTCATCTTCAGCACCTCCGCAAGCGCCATTCGGGCCTCTTCTTGCGTCAATCGGTCTAGCTTCTTGACTGCGTCCTCCAGGTCAGTCCTTCCGGCCAATTTCTTCAAAAACTTTTCTACGCGGACTTCAGTAGAGACTAACAGACGGCCAATCGGAAACTTACTGGCTGATCCTCGTCTTAGCTCTTTCGTTGCAATCCCAAAGATCGTAAGTACTTCCACCATTATCTCCGTGATTATGTTTGTCATCGCAGCAGTCGGTGTCAACTCTGTATAAGTTTCGAGTCGTTTGAAAAAGAAACCTATACGTTCGAAGAGCTCTGCAAGAGCGTCTTTGCTCGCAGCAACGTCCTTGGCAGCCTATAAGACCCCAGCATCAGAACAGTCTGCGTAAAGAATAGATAGGATACTTGCTAAAAGAAAGACACCGATGCCCGCAAAGATTACTTTCGCAGGTGAAAACACCTACAAAAAAGATCAGAGGTTTCCACTAGCTCGATGTCGAGACTTACCAGACCGACGCCCTCAGAGACGGCGGCTGAAAAAGCATACAGGACGTTCACGGTCGGAATCAACCACTTTGTCAACCTCTCATCGTCACCACGAGCTTGATCGAATTCTCGGACTTGGTCTTGAAGCACGGCAAGGATAGTGCCAGTCGAGTCGCATGATTGTAATTGGGAGGCGAGGGGATGTGTGGCAAGGTCCGTCTTTGTCTGCTTTTGGTACGATTTCAAGGCAGCATTGAAAATATCTTGGAAGCGTGAGGAAGCTGAGGCTGCGGCGGTCGTCTGGGACATAGGAGAAGCGGCGACTGTGGAGGAATCGGGGATGATCTGCGTACAGGCAAGAGTGGGAAAACCTGGTAGATGGTGGCGTGCACCGCCTTGTGGTCAAGCGGCGCCTGCAAGCGTCAATGTCCAAGAAGGCGCATGATCGATAGACGCCTTGAGGATGACGTTGCTTGCGCCTGAATGAGATTGGGATACCAATGAGCGCCGGGTGTGGACGCATGGCGTTTACTCGTTCCTCAACGAGGAACGCGTCTGAGTCCGATAGTTTGGAATCACATCGTATCCGAGTCTGAGGTAACTGGATGATGGGCCGCGGCACGTGCTGACTGGTGACCGCATAGTACATACTTAGACTCCGTTGTCGCAACCTCTTCTTCCCAATGCCGAATGTCCTCCTCCCTCATGGAACAGTATTCTCCCTCTGCGTACGGCGCCATCATTGACGTGGCAGATCCAAATTCGACCCAGATCACCCAGCTCAACGATTCTTGTGCACTCGTACAGCTGCATCGCAAGTTCTGGCTCCAGGGTGTGCAGGACGTGCTCGAGAACGAATCCATGAACATAGATGAGGATGAAGATGCAGATGAGGACGAGGACGAGGGAGATGAGACCGGTCCCGGTTACATCCTCAATCTTGGCATCCCACATATACAACGCTCAGTGCTCTGGGTTCGCAAAGAGTACATCCGGCTGTATGGATATTGCGACAAGTACCTGGAATCACTCCGTCACGAGCAGAAGCCCCCCTCGGTGGTCATCACAGGACAACCCGGCATTGGTAAGGGTTTTACTGTGTGATCTTACTGTTCCTAAAATATACTGGCTGAAAGGGAAGAGCTATTGGGTCACCTATGCTCTGTGCCGACGTCTCGCCGAAGGGAAGCCAGTCATCTGGTTCCGTACCGGGGCTCGGTATCTCTTCGTAGCGGAAGGCGTCTTCAAGATCCCGTCCGACTACCCCTCCACTGAGTTCAAGACCCGTGTTTGGATGCTTCTTGATGGCGACGACTGCAAGGATGGAATCCCGGATTATCTCGCTGCGCATGAGACCAATCACCTTATTATATTATCTTCCACTCCTAAATCGGCTCGATGGAAACTTTTATCTAAGACCACGCAATGTAGCATCGCTATTATGAATCCTTGGACAAGAGAGGAGATATCCCAAGCGTTAGCCCATCCGCTTCCGCCCTCCATATTTGGGGTGACCATTTGGTTCTGTGTAGTGCCGTCATTCGTGGGCTTACAGCCAGCGACCCGCGCATAGACGATATGTATTATCACTATGGCCCCACTCCCCGCATTTGCCTCGACTTCGTCGATAACGTGGCACTCTTTATTGCCTATAAAGCTCACTATAGATCCGCACTCAACAAGCTTTCGTCAAGGAGGTTGGGCGAAATGGACGAAATGGGCAACATGGGCGATACGGCTTCGGACAGAGCGAGTCTCGACATAGACGACGAGTCTCACACCCTTATCCTCGTGAAACGTGTGCCGAGGAGGGATCTCATCCGTACGAACCCGGACGTCAGCAATGGTACCGAATTTTCCTACGGACGCTTGGAGCCCATCACACATATGATCAAGCTGGAGCTTCGGAACCAACTTCAAAAGGAAACGCGAGCTGCGCGAATCGCACTCTACAAAAGCTTGGAGGACGTTGAAGGGACAAGACGCATTGCCGGCGTCGTGTACGAATCGTTGGCCCAATCAATTCTGGAAAATAAGATTGCGCTCGAGCTTGTTCCTATGGTTAAATGGGAGTCGAGCGGATCTGACCAAGGAAAGAAGTTGCCTCGATGGCACTCCGATCACGAAAGCGGCGCGAATCCGCCGCTTGTGCGACCAATTGACATTAGGCCAGCGGAGACGTTCGTATATCCAGTGTCTGGCCTGGACCACCCAATCAAAGATAAGGTCTACTACGCACCGGAAGCTCAGAACCAAGTGGCGTTCGATTCGTTTATTATGGCCGAGCGAAAGCTCTACATTTTTCAATTCTCTATTGGGTCAGACCATCCAATAAAGAAAGGAATCGTTCCTTTCTTTTCAAAAAAGGTGCCGGGAGCATTGCCACCAAGGGCGGAGTGGCATTTTGTGTTCGTTATTCCCCCCAGGGCTAGGTCGGAAATCAGTTGCTCTCAACCACGGGACTCCGACTTGAAGTTGTTGCTAGAGGAGATGAATCTATTCTCTGCGCTGCTGGACTGTGAAGCTGATTGACGACACGACGGCGTTATGTGTTACGGTTGACTCAATACGACTCATTCCAGTTCTCTTTTAAATTTCTTCCCTTGACTCGACTTTCCCCTTCTCGAATGTTTGTATGATTCGATCCACGTACGATAGACAGATGACTCGACCGTTGCCAGTGTACTACTTACGGACTAGCCTGTAATTCTTCGAGCCCTAAGCTAGACCCATATTCGACTGCAGTACTCGTTGCCCAGCTTCACGAATACGATCTTCTTGTTCCGCGGTCTTTCCCCAATCGAATTTTCGACGCACCGAATCGACCTCCGAACCCTAACCCTAACCCGAACTCGAACTCTCACTTCGCGATTGATGGAGGGGGAAGAATTACATTACCCTTCGCTCTCGCACCCCGAAGACAACATGTTCCCGGTTCAGACCGTATCAGTTGCACTTAGAATTTCTACAACAAGGAAACGCCCATGGACAGGATACTACTAGTATAGCCCGTTCCGAGGCGTTAAGCAGGCCGTCGAGTGTTATGAGGGCGTTTTGTTTGAGATCCGGCACGAGAACGGCCAATTCCATGCCTTCCACGTAGCATGGCCCGCCCTAAATCTAGTACATGATCCTGGACAGCGTGAACCATCGAAGAGCTTCGAGCTCAGGACAAGTAACTTAATACCGCGGCACCCGGCGCGCCACCGGTCTTACTACCGCTCCAACAACACCCACCGGACGCAGAGCCGCCGTCTTCTTTCAGGACATACTGTACCTATTAGAGGCGCGGAAATGCGCAACTCCGTCTTTGCGATAGAAAGACTATGATATTCGAGTAACTACCCACTGTTACCTACAGCACCTGGCCACACTTGCGTCACTGGCAGTAATTGACTCTATCGCAGAACTCGACAGTCACGAAATGTAAGCGTTCGCTACTGTACGTCTTGAAAAGAACACGTAAAGTACAAGCCAGGCTGACGCCCACGCCGGGATAGATCCCCCCGCATAAACCACTGCCCACCTCCCTTTTCAGTGTGTGCCAACGCACCGTATATCCGCATTTGCACTCTCTATGGCCTACGACCCAGCACACGATATCCCAGACCTTATAGGTAAAATCACCTCCGTCATGAGAACAATTTAAGCTTTCTGAGTTCTTCACGTGCCCCGTATATTCAACCAACATGGGCATGCAGCACTCACAGTTCGGGCATCGGATTCCACACGATAAAGTAGCTCTACGCGCCGCGCGACATTCTACCTCGCCTACCAGAGCGAAGTGCCCCTCCTCATCTCTTGAAACGCGACAATATCACGCTGACCGGACCGCACAGAATCACTGAGAGGATATAGTCCGTGGCGGCTGAATCTGTACACTACGCTGACGTGCATCCTGCCACCCCAGGGCGCCCGGACTCCGCTCTTCGCAGCGAGTCGGCGACAAACGTGCGCGTTGCGGCGGATCGCGAAAAATACAAGGAAGCGTACATCGAGGCGTTCAGGAAGGTCGTCTGGCCGGGGCGCAAGGAGGTGCTCGACCGTGCGCTCGCGACGCAGCTCTGGGAGGCATCGCCGGCGAGGTGTTGGTGCAGTCACCGCAGCCATGAGGCGCGAGCCAGGCCAAAGCCGACACGCTTGGTACGGAACGCTGCCCTGCCGATCATCCACACCTTCTACGTTCTGCAATGCCGACCGCACACACGCTCATGTCGGTGAAGATGCCGAACCACGCGATCCGTGCGTCGAGCGATGCACCGTCGTTCAACATAGCGGGCGAGGAGCGGCGCCTGCTGCGGAATATCATGGAGGCGCAAGTGCATTGCGTGTGGATCACGTGCGGACAGTTGCTCGCCCGCACATCCGCTTCGCCATAACAGCGGCGCTGTCGCACAAGGAGTTTGAGCATACTGGAGGTGTCATCAATACTGCCGCCCGCAAAGCGCAATTGAGTGCGCCTGCTGCCCTCTTGCACCGATCCGAAGCTCTCCCGCCGTTCCTTATTTCTCCCGCCCCTTACAGTCTATATATCACACGCTCTCTCTCCAACACTTAGGTGCAATCTCTATTGCAGTAATGCACGCACGCAGCTAAAGATATACCGGATAGGATTATCGTGTGAAAGGTGGTCGGTATGGACGTTGGACGGTCTGAGGCGGAGTGATTAACAAGTTGAGGCATACTGTAACTTACTTGGTAACTTACTACAGTAGTGCTGCTACTAGTGCAGTAGGTTACAGCATACCGTACATGGTCTAATGACGAAACCCATCCGATGGCGCGTGAGGAGGACTCGTTCGTTGAATGTACCAGGTAGCATGTGCTCATTGGGGCCATCTTCAACTGGTCCAAAAATCGCAAAATTTCGTTCGCCTGCCTGCCCACTCAGCAACCGCAAGGGTCGACGATGAGGCCGACGAGCCTAACCCCGGCCCGTCCACCCGTCGCGTCAGGCTCACGTTGCATTTACTCGCTCCGACCACCGACCCATGACCAGTATGACCACCACTATCGACGGCTCAGCGCTCAGCGCACGCGCTCGAGACACTCCTCGCGTTCTACCCTACGCTCTCATACAAGCAGAGTCTGTTTTTTTAAAATAAAATGTCTGGGTCCCATGTCATTGCTTGCTAACTTATGTCGGTCTTCCCAGCAGAACGGTCCCACTCGCATGGTCCTCGGAATCCTCTTGGCCCGCCTCGCCATTTGTACCTTTCTTCAGTCCCGTACCCGATCCACGTTCAACGTCACAGGAGGTCGACGAACTCGTGGGTGAATGGACACTGGACCCCCAGGTTCCTGCTCACCCCAGAAGAACAATCCGACCTCGCGTCCGTACCCGTCGTCTCCGGTGCAAATGGGCCTAGACCGAAACTTGCTAATACGGGCAAGCAAGTTGTTTTCAGTCTTTACAGCTTCACGGGTCTCGCTGGCAACGAAACTATGAAAGTGCGCGCGATAGAGAACCTCCGAAAATATGGTGTCGATAGCTGTGGTCCTCCCGGATTCTATTGTACAATTGGTGCGTTCCTATTCTATCAATATGCTCTTTGATAAATGATTTCGGTTTGCAGGTGTCCAGATGGACCTTGAGCGTGACATCGCAGACTTCCTCGGCACAGAGGCCTCTATTATGTACTCGCAGGGGTTCTCAACAATACTTTGCGTGATCTCCGTCTTTGCAAAGCGTGGCGACATCACCGTTACCGACCGGAGTATCATTTTTGATGTACAGAGGGGCTTGCAAATTTCGCGTTCTACCGTTCGTCGGTTCGACCACAAGGATTTGAAGAGCCTCGAAGGTGTACTCATGAGCGTTTAAAAAGAACGCCGGAAACGTCGCGGACCACTTACAAGACGATTTATCGTCACTGGGGGTACCTTTGAAAGGGACGCTGCCATGGTCGATCTACCAAAGCTCGTAAGTTATGCGTGATCAGAGATAGTACAGTCGCATTCTGACTGAGTGAATGAATAGATCGAGTTAAAACACAAGTACAGGTGCCGTCTTATTCTTGATGAGAACATCTCCTTTGGCACGGTGGGACGAACCAGACGCGGTTTTACGGAACTCTATAACGTCCCCGTATGCGATTCCTTTGTTTTGCTTCGCATTGTGTATATTCAACTCAACCGCAAAGGCCACGCAAATAGACATGATCGTCGGATCGGTCGCCAACGGGCTCAATTTGTCAGGCGGATTCTGCGCCAGCTCGCGTATCGTCGTGGATCACCAGCGCATCAATGGGACATCTTTCGTCTTTTCTGCAGCGATCCCGGCACCCCTTTCTATCTCCGCGTCAGAGGGTATCAACATCCCACGGAACACGCCTTTGATTCCTAGCACGATGCAACTGAAAAAACGTGCGCGCGGTCCGGGCCGTTATTGACCGGGTCGACGCCCTCGTATCCCGCTTTGCCGGTCATCCACATCCACTTGCGTTCTAGGACGCCATCCACACCCGCATCTGCGAAGCCATTGAATCCTACCACCCCTGCGCCACGCGACGCGCTTTCGTTCGACATAACCGGTGAGGAGCGCCTGCTGTAGGATATTGTGGATGAGACGCTCGCGCAAGGCGTGTGGATCACGCGCGCCCGGCGTCTGCGCGGACAGGAGCTCGTCGAGGCACGTCCGAGCATCCCGCTTGCCATTACGGCTGCGCTGTTGCGTAAGGAGTGCGAGCGCGCTGCTAACGTCATCAAGGCTGCCATCGTGAAGGTGCTCACGAAGCATAAATAAGTGCACCTTTTACTAATCTCCCCTTATGCCTTTGCCTTATTTTCTCCTACCCTTTACGGTTTATATCACCTCAAGTAGAGTGGTGTCTCCATTACAGTAATGCATGCAGCGTCAGTTAGGACACATTGAACGCCTGTCACCAAGTTGTATGAAACGTGGTCGGCACGTAAGTTTCGCATCTCCGATGGGGCCATCATTCTGAGGGTATATACTGTATGGTTCATGGCATAACGACGACATGGTGGGGGGGGTTACTCTGCGAGGTTCATCAACTCATCAACTCAGCAGCGCCACTTCCGGCTTCATTTAGTAGTTCTATCATAGAAAGATTCCTTATTGGATTTCTACATATCGGTAACTGAAACGTGAACACATACGCTAAGGCTAAGCCACGGCACCATGTTCTATCAGCAGTTTCGTCATCTCGTGGTGTCCTTTCGATGAAGCTACCTGAAATGGCGTCTTACCATTCCCATCCTTCTCATCGACGTTCGCTCCGTAACTCAGTAGTACTCGAGCGACCTTGAGTAACCCCTCCAATGAGGCTTGGTGTAACGGAGTTATGTGGTCGTGGTCACATATATTCGGGTTCGCCCCGTGTTCCAATAGCCGTCGCACGACGTCAACCCTCATTTCCTCCGGAAGACCACCAAAGCGGGATATGTCATGTAACGGAGTGCCCCCATCGTCACGCCGAGAGTTGACGTCGGCGTTGTGTTCGAGTAGCACTTGGACAGCCTCGAGTTCCGTATGGCTCGCTGCTGTGTGTAGCGGCGTCCACCCGTCATCCTTCCGAGCATTAACATCTGCGCCGTGATTGAGTAGCCACCGCATGACGTCGACACGTCCGTTGAATGACGCAGTGTATAGCGGAGTCCTCTCACTGAGACCTCGGACATCTACGATCGCACCGTGCTTGTGGATTAGATTCGCGACGTTGAAGTGTCCCTTGTATAAAGCTGCCAGAAGCGGGGCTACGATGCGACCACCACCCGCATTAACTTGTTCTGGATGCTTCATAATCAGCCGTTCTGCCAGGTCGTAAAATCCACAGAATGCGGCATAGTAAAGCGGGGAACCGACATCAAGTGGCGCATCGGGCGAGAACGGAGCCCAGTATTCGTCGTCCATGTCGTGCACCCGGAGCCAAGCTGCGAAATGTGGTTTGGAACTGTCGAATAGGTTATCCATCCCGTTCTGTACGCGTGATGACACCCTCTCGAATCGTGCATGGTCCACCCAGTGTCGGGCAGCGTATTCGATCAGAGGGAGCCCTCTCACATCGGCGTGTTCGTCCAGCCGGAGCAGTGTTCCCAGGCACGCCTGCGCCAGGATTGTATGCGCAGCCTCGAGGCCAATATGAAACCGCGAAACATCTCTATCCGACCGTGCAAGTCGAGGCGACGTCAGGAATTCTTTCACCGAAAAGTGCGAGAATTGCACCACCCGGGAATCACCGCTAGGGACGACGGCAATCAAACTTGAACACGTCGAAAGTACGGCCTCCTCTTGGTCGTCCCACCGCCAGTCGTCCTTCAATTTCGGGATCCCCCCCGAGCTTGACACTTGGAAATCGAACGCCAGTAGTTCCGCGAGCTCCTCGACTCGAAGCGGTCGGACAGCTACAGTAAGGCACTGTAACAGACGATGCGCATTATCCTTTTGAGCCTTATTGATACCCCTCAATATCCGCTCATATGTCTCGTCCAGAGTCTCAGGCAATTCGTTAAGGAACTGGCGGAGGTTCGGTGGGAAGCAATGTTGCAGCGTGTCCAACTGGCAAAATACCCATCTGAACCTGTACAACAACATAAGAAACCGCCACTAGCACAGAATAACTCGACGCTCTCACATTCCATCAGCTCGTTCTGTCAGTGTCTTGATCACCAGATTTCTATCGTCCGCTCTCCATCTCTTCATAGCCATACTCAAGGACGAGTCTACGACACTTTGAATGTAGTCGGCGATGTCTGTTTGCTGCCCACTTTGGTTATGCAGGGAAACCGAACGAGACGCCAGCGGGTCGAGAACAGCTCGGATGTCGACTTCTGGGCGACTGGTCGCGCAAATGTGAAGTCCATGCAGGTGGAGATCGACAAGTTCCTTCACGAGCTGAAGGACTTCATAACGCGGAGATGGAATCCCGGATGAGTCTGGACATTCGTCGAGCGCATCCAGGACAATAAAAATTGATTCCTGTCGCGGTAGTCTCAACATCTCTTTCAGGCATTCTTTCAAAGTTTCGTCACTGGGTTGATGGGCGCCGTTTTTGTGTGAAATGTAGACGTGGTTGAGAATGCCACAGCAAAGGCTAGAGGAAGTAGAAAGCTGGGATACGAGTGAAAGTAGCAGATCGCGGCAGCTTTGCTTATTGAGATCCCTGAAGTCGAAGTAAAAGTAAGCCAAGACGGCTGATCCAACTTCGCATGCAGCCATAATATCTTGGATGACGGAGGAACTGGGGAAAAAATAAGTTTCAAAGGAAAGCAGGCAACTGAGGGAACAACATACCAGATAACGCTTTTCCCAGAGCCAGCTACGAAATCCGGAATCTGTCAGGAGGCGCGAACCCGAAAAATGGTGACAGAAACGCACGTTTTCCGTGGATCCACAAGAGGGAGCCAGTAGACTTCCATTCGAAGAAGATACTGTCTTGGAAGAACCACATGGCCGTTCCCTTGTGTTGGGCCTTTTGTGCAGAGTTGTGATTTGTAGAGGGATCGGCGGGAGAGAGCCATGCTCGTAAGGTTTGTGTTAACTGACTCCCTGTGAGTAGGTCTAAGCTCGAGCGGCGAACGGCGACGTTAGGAGATCACTAACACCTGAGTTGATCTACGCTGTATGCGGTCTGTTGGAGAATTGATTTTGCTTCCATTGCCAGCACTCTTGACTTCTTCCCGTCTGAAAGGTGTTAGAAGGTATTGGTGACTGGTTGGACGTGCATTACGCACCGTCAATGACTACTTTGACTTTTTCATCAACGCGTTGCACTTTGTCGCCTATATCCTCTACTTTGCCATCCACATCGTCTACTTTGTCACCGACATCGTCTACCTTGTTGCCGACATCATCGATTTTGTCACGGATGTTGTCGGCTTTGTTGTCCATGTCGTTGACTTTGTCGCCCATATTGTCCATCTTGTCGCCCATGTCTTCTACCTTGTCGCCCATGTCTTCTACCTTGTCATCTATGCCCTCCACTTTACCATCGACTACTTTCACGTCGCCCCGGACAATGTGTGTGATCTTCAGGACTTCCGCAAGCGCCATCCGAGCCTCTTCTTGAGTCAATCTGTCTAGCTTCTTGATCGCGTCCTCCAGATCAGTCCTTCCAGTCAATTTCTTCAGGAACTTTTCTACGCGCACTTCAATGGGGATTGAAAGACAGTCAATCAGAAACTAACTTGCTGATCCTCGCCTCAGCTCTTTCGTTGCAGTCCCAAAGATCGTAATCACTTCCACCATTATCTCCGTGATTATGTCTGTCATCGCCGCAGTCGGTGTCACCTCTGTATAAGTTTCGAGTCGTTTGAAAAAGAATCCGATGCGTTCGAAGAGCTCTGCGAGGGCATCTTTGCTCGCTGCAACATCCTTGGCTGCCTATAAGACCTCCAGCATCAGAACAATCTGCGTAAACAGTAGATAGGATACTTGCCAAAAGAAAGACACCGATCCCTGCAAAGATCACTTTCGCAGGCGAAAACACCTAAAAAAATTATCAGGGGTTTCCATTAGCTCGATGTCGAGACTTACTAGACCGACGCCCTCAGAGACGGCGGCCGAAAACGCATACAAGACGTTCACGGTTGGGACCAACCATCTTGTCAACCTCTCATCGCCACTACGAGCTTGGTCAAATTCGCGAACTTGGTCTTGAAGCACGGAAAGGATGGCGCTGATTGAGTCGCATGATTGTAACTGGGAGACAAGTGGATGTGCGATAAGGTCTTTCTTGGTCTGCTTTTGGTAGGATTTCAGGGCTGCATCGAAAATATCATGGAAGCGTGAGGAAGCTGCGGCTGAGGAATTAGCCTGGGACATAAGAAAAATGGCGATTATGGAGGAACCGAAGGTGATCTGCGTGCAGGTGGGGGTGGGAACACTGGGTAGATGGCGTACACCGCCTCGTAGTCAAGCTTCCCAACGAGGCGCCAGTAAGCGCCAATGCACAGGCATGAACGATAGACACTTCCGAGAAACTTCCGAGTCGAGGTTTGCACCATAATGAGATCGTCATATAAATTGAGTCACAAAATCATGCGGGACATTTCGTTCCTCATAGAAGAACTCGTCCTCGATAATTTGGAATCCCTTATACCAGTTCGTGACTTGCCGATGTAGTGCCAACGGGTGGCGGCCCGAGCACGTGGAGTACCTGTTCTGATTCTCAGACTTGCATCAATGTGGACCGTTAAACCCACAGCCCACTATTTCTCCTCGATGACCAGGCTTCCGGCGGTATCACTTGCTGGGGGTAGCAGTCCTCGGCTCTGCCAAAGAACTCGGCGGTCAAAGAACGGAAAATTTCGTTATGGTATGTGCTGCAAAGCATATTTACAGTACGAGTCTGACACCCATGCCAGGATAGCTTCTCTTTACCCCCATGATACTGTACCCCTACCCCCCTCTCTTCTTATAGACCTTCCTCGTGTGCGAATGCACTGTATACCCCAATTTCTCATGGCCTATCGCTGATGACCCTACGCGCGACATTTCAGGCGTGATGGATCAAGTCATCATCGTCATCGGAGCAAGGGGTGCACAACCGCGCGATGACGATGCAGCTCGACGTAGACGGACCTTGTGGCTGGCGAGGCGAACCAGCACGCCTGCGATCGAGGTCGGGCATTCGTGGATATCAGGCCAAGGCTGACGCGCTCTATTCGGAACTTTGCCTCCGAGTCGTAGGTCGTCCACATCCGCCCGCGTTCTGCAATGCCGACCATATCCGTGCCCATGTCGGTGAGGCCACCGAACCCCGCGAACTCTGCATCGCGCAATGCACCGTCGTTCAACAACATTGCCGAGGGACACCCATCGCAGGATATCGTGGAGGAGGCGCTTGTGCATGGCGTGTGGATCGTGCACGAGCAGGAGCTCGTCGATGATCGATGAGCGCCCGCGCATCGGCTTTGTCATCACAGCGGCACTGTCGCGCAAGGAGTAAGAACGCGCGGAGGTGTCACCAAGACCGCTCACGGAGTGCAAATGAATGCGCCTGCTGTCCCCGTGCGCCGATCCTGAGTTCTCAAGCCGTACCCTTTCTTTTCTCCCGCATTTACAGTTTATATCAGTCTCCTATACTCTGACAGAACGCTATCACTATTACAATAATGCATGCATGCAACTAAATTAGGAAGCGTTGAACACTTGTCGCCAAGCTGTGTGAAGTTTACTCGATATGCAAGTCGCGCCTCACCGCATGGGGTCGAATGCCGTCTTCCATTGTCATATATGGTTCACGGGATGGCAATGACAGGGGCGCGCGCATTCTGTGAGGTTCATCAACCCATCAGCCCCTCAGCAGCGTCTTTTCCCCGGTTTGTAGTTATACAAAGACTTCTGATATTACTATATCTTTACGTGTGGGTAACCGAAACGTGAACGCATAAGCTACAGCTAAGCTACAGCACCATGTTCTAAAAGCAGCTTCGTCATTTCATCGTGTCTGTTTGACACGGCTACTTGAAATGGGGTCTCGCCCTTCCAATCCTTCTCATCTACGTTCGCTCCGTAACTGAGTAGCACTCGAGCGAGCTCGAGGAACCCATTGGACGAGGCTTCATGTAATGGAGTCGATTGCTTGTCGTCACGTGCATTTGGGTCTGCCCCGCGTTCCAGTAGCCGCCGCACGACGTCAACTCTCTTTCCCTCCGGATGGTAACGAAAGCTGGATATGGTGTCGTGTAACGGAGTTCTGCCACCGTCACACCGTCGCGAGTTGACGTCCGCGTTGTGTTCGAGTAGCACTTGAACAGCCTCGGTTTCCGTATAGCCTGCTGCTATGTGCAGCGGTGTGAGCCAGTTAACCTTCCGAGCGTTTGGATCTGCACCGTGATTTAGTAACCACCTCATGATGTCGACGCGTCCATCGATCGACGCAGTGTATAGAGGAGTCCTATTATTGTTGTCTCGGACATCCACGACCGCACCGTGCTTGCGAAGTAAGTCCGCGACACCGAAGTGTCCCTTGTGCAAAGCCGCCGGAAGCGGGGCTAGGATGCGACCACCACCTGCATTGACTTGTTCAGGGTGCCGCATAATCAGACGTTCTGCCAGGTCATAAAATCCAAAGAATGAGGCATAGTAAAGCGGGGAACCAACGCCGTGTGGCAGTGACGACTCGAACGAGAAATAGAGCCAGCGTTCGTCCATGTCGTGCACCCGGAGCCACGCCTCGAAATGTGGCTTAGAGCTGTCGAATAGGTCGTCCATCCCGTTCCGCACGCGTGATGACACCTCCTCGAATCCTGCATGATCCACCCAGTGTCGAGCAGCGTATTGGACCAAAGGGAACTCTTCAACATCAGCGCGTTCGTCCAGCAGGAGAAGTGTTCCCAGGCACGCCTGCGCCATGACCGTATGCGCCGAATTGAGATCAACATGAAACCGCGAAACATCGTCTTGAGACTGTGCGAGACGAGGCGATGTGAGGTATTCTTTCACCGAAAAATGCGAGAATTGCACCACCCGGGAATCGTCGTCAGGGACGATGGCGATCAAACTTGAACATGTTGAAAGTACGGCTTCTTCCTGATCATCCCACCGCCAGTCGTCCTTCAATTTCGGAATCCCCCCCGAGCTCAACGTTTGGAAATCGAATGCCAGTAGTTCCGCAAGCTCCTCAACTCGAAGCGGCCGGACGGCTACAGTAAGGCACTGTAACAGACGATGCGCGTTATCCTTTTGGGCTTTATTGATGCCTCTCAAAATACGCTCGTATGTCTCGTCCAGGGACTCGGGCAACTCGTTGAGAAATTGACGGAGGTTCTGGGGAAAACAATGTCGCAGCGCGTCCAGCTGACAAAACACCCATCTGAACCTGCACAACAGCATAAGAAATAGCCGTTAGCGAAGTATAACCTGATTCTCTCACATTCCATCAGATCTTTCTGTCAGCGTCTCGATCACAAGCTTTTTATCATCTGCTCTCCATCTCTTCATCGCCGTACTCGGGGACGAGTTGACGACGTTTCGAACGTAGTCAGCGATGTCCGACTTTTGACCACTTTCGTCATGCAGGGAAACCGAACGAGATGCCAGTGGTTCGAGGACAGCTCGGATATCGACCTCTGGGCGACTGGTCGCGCAAATGTGAAATCCTTGCAGGTCAAGGCCCACGAGTTCTTTCACGAGTTGGAGGACCTCATCACGAGGAGATGGAATCCCTGGAGAGTCTGGACATTCGTCGAGCGCGTCTAGGACAATGAAAACTGAGCCCTGTCTCGGCAGTCTAAGCATCTCTTTCAAGCATCCTTTCAAGGTGTCGTCACTCGGCTGTCGAGTGCCATTTTCGTGTGCTTTATAAACTTGGTGGAGAATGTCGCAGAAAGGACTAGAGCGAGTAGAAAGCTGGAATACGAGAGAAAGTAGAAGGTCGTGACAAGTTTGCTTGCTGAGGTCCTTGAAATCGAAGTAAAAGTAGGCCATGATGGCTGATCCAGCTTCGCATACAACCATGATGTCTTGAATGACAGAGGAACTGGCGGGAAATAAGTTCAGGCAGGAAGCAGGCAAGGAACAACATACCAGATAACGCTTTTCCCTGAGCCCGCTATAAAAATCGGTCTGTCAGAAAGCGCAAGGACAAAAATGGCTGATAGAAGCGCACGTTTTCCGTGGATCCACAAGAGGGAGCCAGTAGACTTCCATTCGATAAAAATACTGCCTTGAAAGAACCATACGGCCGTACCCTTGTGTTGAGCCTTTTGTGCAATGTTGTGATTTGTGGAGGGATCGGCGGGAGAGAGCCACGCCTGTAGGAACTGTCTTATCTGATTCCCTGTGAACAGGTGTAAGCGCGAGCAACGAGCAATGGCGACGACACGAGATGACGAACACTTGACTTCGTCTACGTTGTTCGATGTCTGTTGGATAATTGACTTTGATTCCTTCGCCACCGCTCTTGCCTCCTGTCCGTCTGAAAGTAAAAGTATTAGAGGTATCGGTGACCGGCTAGATACGCCTCACGCACCATCGATGACTACTTTTACATCGTCGTGGACAATGTGTGTGATCCTCAGGACCTCCGCAAGCGCCATCCGAGCCTCTTCTTGCGTCAATCTGTCCAACTTCTTGACTGCATCCTCCAGATCAGTCCTTCCGGCCAATTTCTTCAGGAACTTTTCTACGCATTCTTTAGTGGAGGCAGATGGACGGCCAATCTAAAACTCACTGGCTTGTCCCCGCCTTAGTTCTTTCGTTGCGATCCCAAAGATCGTAAGTACTTCCACCATAATCTCCGTAATTATGTCTGTCATCGCCTCAGTTGGCGTCACCTTTGTATACGTTTCGAGTCGTTTGAAAAAGGATCCAATGCGTTCGAAGAGCTCTGCGAGCGCGTTTGTACTCGCTGCGACATCCTTAGCGGCCTATAAGATCTTCTATGTCAGCACGATCCTGCACAGAGAAATAGATGGGACACTCGCCAAAAGGAAGACACCAATGCCTGTAAAGATCACTTTCGCAGGCGAAAATACCTTGAAAACGGATTTCAGAAGAGGTTTCGAAATTTATATTAGCTCAAGTATTGAGACTTACCAAACCGACACCTTCGGAGATGGCGGCAGAAAACGTGTACAGTACGTTCACAGTTGGGATCAACCACTTTGTCAATCTCTCATCGCCACTTTGAGCTTGGTCGAATTCCCGAACTTGGTCTTGGAGAAATGCAACGATGGCGCCGGTTGAGTCGCACGATTGTAACTGGGAGGCAAGTGGGTGCGCGATAAGGTCCTTCTTGGTCTGCTTTTGATACAATGTCAAGGCAGCTTGGAAAATGGCTTGGAAGCGTGAGGAAGCTGTGGTTGGCAGCTGGGACTTGACGAGAGTGTCAATTGCAGATGATGTTGCCATAAGGGAGGACGATCCGCCTACAGATGAGGACAGGAATGAGGAACAGCGTATTGTACACCAGCTCATGGCCCGGCGACTGCCGACGCAAACGTGCCAGTGGGCGTGGACGAACGATAGGCGCGAAGATAGACGCGCAGACAGACCGGGATATTGTCAGGGCTGCCAGTAGTGTGGAGTCCCATGGCTTACGACCAACGCATGACATCCCAGACCTGTGCGTAAATTCGCCATCATGCTCACTTCCGGCCCGCCCACCCGTCATGACCTCTCTTTGACTGCGAGCACCGCAGAACGCGACGCAACGGTGACCAACTCGGTCGAGAAGGAGACTCATGCTTACGTTGCATTTGCTCACTTCGACTCATACATCCTCCGCCTTCTCCTTGCGGTCCTCGCGGTCTCCCCCTCGGGGGGCATTAACATCCTGCGAGGCACGACATGGGTCCTGGGCGCGCTGCAAGAAAATGTGCCCGCGATCCGGTCGTTCTTGAGTGAGTTGAGGCCATCACGATCCCCTCACATGCCGCCTCGCCGTTCGTCCGCATTCTTTCACGACACTTCCTGCACTCACGTCTACGTTTGTGAAGCCACAGAACCCCGCAACTGCCGCGCCACACGAGGCGTAGTCGTTCGACATAGCGGGTAAGGAGCGTATACTGCAGGATATCGTGGACGCGGCGCTCGTCCAGGGTGTGTGGATCACGCACGTACGACGCCTGCGAGGGCAGGAGCTTATAGAGGCGCTCCCGAGTATCCGCCTCGCCGCCTTGGCGGCGCTGTCGCCAAAGGAGCGCGAGCACGCTGCCGCCGTCGCGAAGGTGCTTGCAAAGCACAAACGATTGTACCTGCTGCTCTCGCTCGCCGATCTAGAACCCTCTCATCGTACCTTTTCTTTTCTCCTACCGTTTACAGTCTATCACCCCCCTATAGTCGGGTAAAACGTAATATCTATTACTCTAATACGTGCATGCAGCTAAGTATACACCAGTTAGGAAGCATTGAACGCTTGTCGCACAAGTTGTGTGAAACGTGGTCGATATGCAAATCGCGCTTCTTCGCATCGGATCGAACGCCGCCTTCTCGAGGGTGCATATGCGGAATATCGACAACAGGGGGACGCATGTTCTGTGAGGTTTGTCAACTTATCAACTCCTCAGCAGCGCCACTTCCGGCTTTATCTAGCAGTTGCAGTATACAAAGACTCGTATCGTATTAATAGATTTCTACGTGCTGGTAACTGAAACGCGAGCTACGGCTGGGCCACGGAACCATGTTCTAACAACAATTGCCTCATTTCGTAGTGTCCGTCCGACGAGACCACCTGCAATGGCGTCCTTCCCTTCCCATCCTTCATATCTACGTTCGCTCCGAAACTAAGTAGCAATCGAGCGACCTCGACTAACCCGTTGGATGAGGCTTCATGTAACGGAGTCGAGTGGTTGACGTCACATGCATTTGGGTCCGCCCCATGTTCCAGTAGCCGCTGCACAACGTCGACCCTCTTCCCCTCCGAGTGACCGCCAGAGTAGTGTACGGTGTCGTGCAATGGAGTTCGGCCTGCGAAACGCCGCGAGTTGATGTCTGCGTTGTGTTCGAGTAGTACCTGAACAGCCTCGAGCTCCATCTTGAATGCTGCCATGTGTAACGGTGTCCAGCGGTTGCCGTTCCGAGCATTTACATCTGCGCCATGATCGAGTAGCCACCGTGTGATGTCGACGCGTCTATACATCAACCCAGTGTATAGCAGAGTTCTGTTGTTGTCGCCTCGAACGTTCACGTCGGCGCCATACTTGCAGAGTAAATTCGCCACGCCGAAGTGTCCCTTGTACAAAGCTGCCGGAAGCGGGGCTAGGAGGCGACCACCAGCCTGATTCACTTGTTCGGGATGCTTCATGATCAGACGTTCTGCCAGGTCATAAAACCCACAGAACGCGGCATAGTAAAGCGGAGAACCAATAGTCTGTCGCAGCCTGGGAGAGAAATACTCCCAGCGTTTGTCCGTGTTGTGCACCTGGACCCACGCTGCGAAATGTGGCTTGGAGCTGTCGAATAGGTCGTCCATCCCATCACGTACGCGTGATGACACCTTCTCGAATCCTGCATGGTCCACCCAGTGTTGAGCGGCGTATTCGACCAGAGGAAACTTTTTCGCGTCAGAGTGCTCGTCGAGTCGGAGCAGGGTTCCCAGGCACGCCTGTGCCAGGATAGTATGCGCCGCCTCGAGATCGATGTGAAACTGCGAAACATCTCCTTGTGACTGAGTGAGGCGAGGCGACGTCAGGTATTCTTTCACCGAAAAGTGCGAGAATTGCACCACCCGCGAACCACCGCTAGGGACGATGGCGATCAAACTTGAACACGTAGAAAGCACGGCCTCTTCTTGATCGTCCCACCGCCAGTCGTCCTTCAACTTCGGGATCCCTCCATCCGTCGACGCTTGAAAATCGAACGCCAGTAATTCCGCAAGCTCTTCAACTCGAAGTGGCCGGACAGCTACAGCAAGGCACTGTAGCAAACGATGGGCATTATCCTTTTGGGCCTTATTGGTGTCCCTCAAAATCCGCTCGTATGTCCCGTCTAGGGACTCAGGCAATTCGTTAAGATATTGACGGAGGTTTGGTGGGAAGCAATGTCGCAACGCGTCCAACTGGCAAAATACCCATCTGAACCTGCACAACGACGTGAGGAACTGCAGACAGCACAAAAATAGCTCGAAGCTCTCACATTCCATCGGCTCGTTCAGTTAGCGTCTCGATGACGAGGTTTTTATCATCTGCTCTCCATCTCTTCATCGCCGTACTCGGGGATGAGTTGACGATGATTCGAACGTAGTTCGCGATGTCCGACTTTTGTCCATTTTCTTCATGTAAGGAAATAGAGCGAAAAGCCAGTGGCTCAAGGACAGCCCGGATGTCGACTTCTGGGCGACTGGTCGCGCAAATGTGAAGCCCTGGCAGGTGGAGGTCGACGAGTTCCTTTACGAGTTGGAGGACCTCATCACGAGGAGATGGTATCCCTGGCGAGTCTGGACATTCGTCGAGCGCATCCAGGACAATGAAAGTTGGGCCCCGTCTCGGCAGTCTCAGCATCTCTTTGAGGCATTCTTTTAAAGTGTCGTCACCCGGCTGTCGAGTGCCACTTTCGTGTGCCTCGAAAACGTGGTGGAGGATGTCACAGAAAGGACTAGAGCGAGTAGAAAGCTGGAATACGAGAGAAAGTAGTAGGTCGTGACAAGTTTGCTTGCTGAGGTCCTTGAAATCGAAGTAAAAGTAGGCCATGATGGCTAATCCAGCTTCGCATACGGCCATAATGTCTTGAATGACAGAGGAACTGGCGAGAAATAAGTTCCGACAGAAAAGTAGGCAAGGGACAACATACCAGATAACGCTTTTCCCAGAGCCGGCTACGAAAGCCAGAGTCTGTCAGAAAGCGCGAGGGTGAAAAACGCTGACATAAGCGCACGTTTTCCGTGGATCCACAAGAGGGAGCCAGTAGACTTCCATTCGATGAAGATATTGCCTTGGAAGAACCACACGGATGTTCCCTTGTGTTGAGCCTTCCGTGCGACGTTGTGGTTTGTGGACGGATCGGCGGGAGAGAGCCACGCTCGAAGGAGCTGTTTTATCTGGTTCCCTGTGAACAGCTGTAAGCGCGAGCAGCGAGCGGGGGCGACACCAGGAAATCACGAACACTTGACTTCATCTACATTGTTTGCTGTCTGTTGGATAATTAATTTTGCTTCCTCGCCGTCTGAAAGTAAAAACGTTAGAAGGCATCGGCGACTGGCTAGACGTGTATCGCGCACCGTCAATGACTACTTGGACCTTTTTATCAACGTATAGCAATCTGTCGCCTATATCCTCCACTTTGTAACCCACGTCGTCTACTTTGTCACCTACGTCGTCTACCTTGTCGCCCATGTCGTCCACTTTGTCGCCCATGTCGCCTACTTTGTCTCTCACATCCTCTACCTTGTTGTCTATGCTCTCCACCTTACCGTCGACTACTTTCACGCCATCACGGACAACGTGTGTGATCCTCAGGACCTCTGCAAGCGCCATTCGAGCCTCTTCTTGCGTCAATCTGTCCAGTTTCTTGACTGCGTCCTCCAGATCAGTTTTTCCAGCCAATTTCTTCAGGAACTTTTCTATGCGTACTTCAATAAAGATTAATAGACAGGAAACTGGGAACTCACTTGCTGATCCTCGCCTTAGCTCTTTCGTTGCAATCGCAAAAATCGTAAGCACCTCCACCATTATCTCTGTGATTATGTCTGTCATCGCCGCAGTCGGTGTCACCTCAGTATAAGTTTCGAGTCGTTTGAAAAAGAATCCGATGCGTTCGAAGAGCTCTGCGAGGGCATCTTTGCTCGCCGCAACATCCTTGGCTGCCTATAAGATCTTCAACATCAGAACGAACCGCCTAGAGAATAGATAGGATACTTGCTAAAAGGAAGACACCAATGCCTGCAAAGACCGCATTCGCGGGTGAAAACACCTTTTTAAAAAAATACATACGTCAGAGAGGTTTACATTAGCTCATATATCGAGACTTACCAGACTGACACCCTCGGAGACGGCGGCAGAAAACGCGTACAGGACGTTCACGGTTGGGATCAGCCACTTTGTCAATTTCTCATCGCCACTCCAAGCTTGGTCGAATTCCCGAACTTGCTCTTGAAGCATGGCAACGATGGCGCTGGTTGAGTTGCATGATTGCAACCGGGAGGCAAGCGGATGTGCGGTAAGGTCCTTCTTGGTCTGCTTTTGGTAAGATGTTAAGGCGGCATTGAAAATGGCTTGGAAGTGTAAGGAAGCCGCGGGTGCGGAAGTCGTCTGGGACATAGAAAAAGTGGTGACCGTACAGAAATGGAGGATGATCTGCGTACCGGCGAGGGTGGGAAGACTGGGCTGATGACGTACATGGCCTCGTGGTCAAGCCTCCAAACGAGGCGCTCGTGAGTGCCAATGCGCGTCAACGTGCATGAATGATAAATGCCTCATAACTTAGATGATATCGACGAGCGCGTCCTTGATAGTTTAGATTTGGAATCGCGTATTCAGGTTCGTGACCAGATGTCGTGCGGGCGTGGCGAGTGCCGTTTGTGCTCTCCGATCGACATGACTCAGAGGAGCCCAAAACTCAAAGCGCACCCTTTCTTCTCGCTGACCAGGCTTGCGGCAGTATTACTGGATAGCCGTTGACTCTGTTGCAGAGCTCGGCAATCACAAAACGTATGACCTCGCTGTAGTGCTATGTACTAAAAAGAGTATGTACAGTTCAAGCCTGACGACGCCAGGACAAATTCCCCCCACATCAAGCCCCGTATTGTTCGCCACTTTGATCGTGAAACCCCCCCATCGCATACACCATTGTGTGCCAATGTACTGTACACTGTACCCCCAATTGCACATTGCATGGTGTGCCCCACATATACCATCGGGCATCAATGCATCAACTTCCACGCAGCAAAGCAGCCCTGAGCATGCGGCCTCAGGTGCCTCACAGTCCACCTCGCCTCCTCCATCTCTTGAAACGCGACAACATTGCGCTGACAAGAAGACTGCGCAGACGCGCTGAGAAGATATAGTCCTTGGTGGTATGAATAATACATGATAGAACCCGCACATTACGCCGACGCTCTTCGCGCCGACGAGCGCGCACGTGGCGGCGGATCGCGAAAAATACAAGGGGGCGTAGCATCGAGGCTTTCGGGAAGGTCGGCCGGCTGGGGCGCAAGGAGGAGCACGACTGCGCGCTCGCGACGCGTCACTGGCGAGGTGTTGGCGCAGTCACCGCGGCCATGAGGCGCAAGCCAGCCTCGCGTGCGGTCCGGGTGTGGGCGTCCGTGGACGACAGGCCAAAAGCTGACAGGCCCGATCCGGCAATCCCTTTGTCGTTCGTTTTAGTGTGCACGTGGCGGGCCACTTTAGGCTTTTATGTCGAGGTCCGGTTTTGGATTTGTGCCTGAGGATTGGGTGGCGCAGTTGTGCGTGTGTGTGTCGCTGTTAGATGGAGTGTCGAATATTACGATTGATTTGTTTATTCAGCTAACCCAGCTGGGGAACAAGGACTATGGTCTAGTTTAGCACCACGGACTAGCGAGGAGGGATCTTCGCGACAGGTGCGTAATTACACGGTGACGAGTGTGTACTGTATGTGTGTGCCATCATACGATTCTTTTCTGTGGCGCACCCCGTGGTGCCAGCTGCTCCCAGGCACAAACTCAGTGGACTAGTAAGTCGAATGTTGTGTGTGAAACCATGGAAATAAACAAAGCGAGGAGAGTACAAGGACTAGCGATTCTTGGAAAGGCAAGGCTTGAAGGAGGAGAGCTAAGTCGTCGACTGTTGAGTTTACAAACAAGGCAAGCCAAAGCGAGCAACAAACGAATTCCCAAAACGGCGCGAGTCGCCTTGTAGCTTTTCGCAACGCTCGCATATTCACCTTCAACTTGTCTTATATTTAACCACTTGCCCTCTTTGCCTTCTTCGTACTCTGCTCAGGAAGCGATCTCTTCTCTTGTACTCTCCTACCAACCTCGTATTCAATCCTCCCCTTCAAATCCTCTTCAAAACACTTCGACAATGTTCCACGTTTCTTCTCGCCCGTCACACCAGCAACACCACGAAATGTATCAGCACCAACACCCCGCTGCTCCCCTCCCCAACCTCCAGCTCCCGCGCACCCTCAACCGACCCGCATTCACCGAGGTGCAGCGCGATGCCATTCTTGCCGTGGAGCCCAACCTTGGGCAGGTGCCTTTCGAGTATATCCGGAAAGGCCTCCACGCGCGGGGTGAAGAGTGCGTCTCCTAGCAATTCATTCGATCCCCTTAGCAGCAGTTCCTGACCGAAATCCCTTTTTCTTTTTTTTTGCAGGCTCATGGCATCCATCAACGCAGCCAAGGTGCCGCCGCAGCTCCCGCGTACCCGTCTCCCAGCCTCCTTCGACATCGCGCCGACGCACGGCACGCCTCCCCCGACGCACATCCTCGCCGTGCAGTCGAGCCCGTCCTCAGGGCGCCCCGTCTCAGATGCAGTTTTCCTCGTCCCGACGCACCACATCGTTCTCGCCGCGCACTGCGCGCACATCCCACGTCTGCCCGTCTCGCGCCCTCAGGCGCGCTCCAGCGGCGCACTGGTGGTACCCGTGATGCCCCTCGTCGTGCCGCACGCCGAGGCGTTCGCCCCGCTGCACGCCTTCCTCGTCGCGCACCGCCTCGACCGCCTCATGGCCAACCTCCTCCCAGTTCCCCCCGCCATGCTCGCCGCCACACGCTCAGGCAGCGCCAGCGCCGCGGCTGGCCCTTTTGCCCACGTCTCTGCGCCCCAGGTCGCCACGTACCTCGCTGCGAGCGCCGCGGGCGACAAGATGAGCGCTCTCATGGCACTCACCCGCACCGTCAGCGCCATCTGGCGCAATGCGTGCGCGCTCGGTATATTCGACCGCGACCTCTGGGCCGCCCTCGACTTTTCGTGGGAGGTCATCCTTGGCGCGATGAACATGGTCGCCACTGGCGCCGTCTAGACCTCATGCCCCCCGACAACAAATGACGCATCTCTGTTTTCTGCTTGCAAATATTCCTTTTCTTCTTTTTTTTTAGACTCTGTTTCATGGTTTCATGGGACCGCCGCGTCGTGGCCCTCACGCCCTGGCGGCGCCGCGAGATGGACAAGGCACATGCGATAATCCTTCCCAAACTGCTGTATCTCTAGCTCTTTTTCTCCTCGTCTCTCGAACTCAAAACTGCCGGATTTCTTTCTCCCTTATATACCTTTACGCGCACAGGAAGGCTACAGCTTTACATCTACCTCTCAATACCCTTCGCTCGCACACACTTAATGTCGATCCACACTCCCACATTTTCCGCGCTGCCTTCTGCTGCCATCCCTCCCCCCCCCACCGTGCTACTAGCTACTTATAAACACATCACTAATTTATCGTGTATTGACTTTTGGCACATAAAGACAATCAAAAACTGTATCCTCTTTTTTCCCTTATACACCCGTATCGAGCGACCTTAGAACTGTAAGCCCTTCGTTATCAGTAAGTAATCTGCATCGGAAGCCAGGGCCAGGGGCATACACAAGCCAGGTGTCAACCATTCGTTTCTTTGACAGATGTGCGCCCAACTCGAGGAAACTTGCGCTGTCGGGTTCACGTGTGGCCTTCGGCGTTGAGATCGTTGAGATGTGGCCTTCGGCGTTACTCTTAGATAATTCATCTCATTAACTTTCGGAGCGCTCCGCCCCAACTCGATCGATAATCCATACCTCTCTGAGCCTATCCCGAGGGGTTAGGGAGGCAAGAGACGAAGCACGAAGTCGTGACCGTGTGAACGTACGTTGTAAAACTGTATAGGTCTTGACGCGTGACATTCGTGAGATCGTCCATCCGGAGCGCGAGCTAATGCGGAAAAGCAACCGTGACTCGGTGGCTTCAGGTCCTCTTCCTCCTATCGAGAATTGTGATGTTCATCACCTTGGCGTGCCTCGGGGGGGGGTTGACTATTGCTTGCGCTGGTTCCCTGAAACGGTACGTGGTGTTTGTTCTTCTGCACCGTGTTCCTCAGTGAGTTTTCCATGTCCCACTGGTACATCGCTTAGCGGATTTCATTTTTCTCGGAATTTCTCTTTCACCGTCGGATTGCGATTGCGCTGACATTCTTGCTGTCTTTTGTTTTACCATTCGGCCACCGTTTGTATTCTAGGCTTGGCCGTGGCCCACCTTTATGTACGTATGAGCGCTAGTACCTGCCAAGATGTATCCTATCCTCTTGTTCTCGAACTCCTCCCGTTCCACCTCTTACCACGAAGTCGTCTTTCCTTCTGTATCTCGCTTCATGCTCCGTTACACGTCTCCTTTCTGTCCACTCGCTCGGCCTTATTAGCTGCATTCATCACGCGTGGGCTTGTCTCGGCGATCGTGGACAAAGAAGCAACCCTTCTATCATACATACCACCAGCCCTATTATCCTAATACGTTTACGAGGATTGGAACTAGTTATGCTTCAACTTGACTCCCGACGTGAAGCTCGATTCTTCCCCTCCATACAATTACTCGCCCGGTTCTCGCAGGCTTGGTTCTCGCACGATTGGTTCTCGCACAACCGGCTCGCGCACAACCGGCTCGCGCACGACCGGCTCTCGTACGACCGGCTCTCGCACGACCGGCTCTCGCACGCTTGGTTCTCGCACGCTCCCAGTGGTCGAATCTGGGACCGCATGCCCAGCTCTACCTACCAAGAGTGGCGCGGTAACACCCTTCTCTCCATGGGAGGATTCTCGTGCCCTTGGAAACATATTTTTGATGTCCGAAGCGACTTCCTTCGCAGTGGTCCAGGAGAAGATAGGAGGGGACGTGTTGTGCGCTTTGCTCCCTCGCGCGCTCGCTGCTTCGTCATTCTGATGGCGCGGATAGCCGCCAGGGGCTAATCCGCGACGCTCGACATCCAAGTCGGACCCCATCAGTGCGTTGCTGTCGTACCACGCATCACCAGTGAGCGCGAATTTGTCGGGTGTCCCATACAGGTCGGGAGAGTTTCGTGGGGTTTTCGAGCTCTACCAGAAACGCGTTCGTCTCTCCGAGCGAGCTTTTGCGAAATGGCTTACTGAGGATACGTGCTTCTTGAGTATTTGGTACTTCTCCCCTGCACACATAAGGTTTTGACCAACAGGTTTGCGAAGGGAAAAGAAAAAATTAGTACCTTCGAACTGGATGGTGTGTCCAAATTTGTATGGCGTATCTGGTTGCCATTCGTTGAGCATATCGGTAGATATTGTTCTCGTGCGAAACAATCAGCGTGAGAGCAGGAGGAAGGAGTGTACTGTAGTCCTAAGTTACCCCGCGTCGTTACAGTATCTATATATAAGCCTCAGGCGTAGCTCCAGTAGAAGTCTCGCAAATCATATACGGTTATATACAGAGCAGCCCAAGCGCAGGCGCGTGAAAGCACTTAGTCAAGGAAAGACGCCCAGTACGGGGTATGATAGATGTCCCACACATTATTGGCACTGTCACTGGCCGACAGACCGTAACGCTCGATGAACTTGCAATGGTCCTAGCTATTTCGAACTGGTGCGCACGATGCAGTAGAGATATAACTTGGCACGGTTGGAAGATGCCAGCCTCCGATTCGGTAGGCCCAGGCTTATACTGGTAAGGGGATAGGAAGCGCGGACCAAGGCACCGGGATCGCGTGGTTACAAATCCAAGGCCAATGAATTGAAGTCGACCACGTGGTTTCTGTTTCCTCTACTTCACATTCTTTACTGCTTTTCCAATGCTCCAAATAGATTCTCAGCAGATTTCTTTATGTCCACCGAACTGCGCAATTTCGAGCGTCTTATTTTTAGCGTTCCCCTGTAGCCCTGGCGCGCAAACTCTTCTTAACCGCCGTACTATTCAACCTCTTTTCCACGATTTGTAATCGTAGTCTTAGCCGCGGGTACATGCAGCACCATTTCAGATCAATTTCCCACTGCCCGAATCTCCCTGTGCGCAAGGTTTGTTTCGTTTAGAGTAATATTGTTGCAAGTGGTAACGTTACTACTGCCTCCATCCCCCCCTTCCCCCTCTATATAAAAAGTGATTTGCGGGACGCGAATCACCAGACTACAATATGATGTAGAAAGAATTAATCAGCTGAAACTGAAATGTAAAGCAGGTCGTTGGAAGTAATCTCTAAGGATGGTGAAATGTGTGATATGGTACAATACAGATCCAGACCCAGATGCGGGGTATAATGATACAGAATGCTCTAAAACTTTAGAGGTGAAATAAACGCGAAAATAAACCAATGTCAAAAAGGAAGAGAAGCCACCTTTCATGACGATGAACCAAGCGGATGGCCATCGGCATGTCTACTCGTAGTCGTGACGGGCGCGCCTGCTCGCCATACGGATTTTTCCGCCGTACTTGTAAAGTAAAATCGGAATCGGAATAAAGCTGCATGCGAGAAGTGCCAGGAGTGTGCTTGCCCATCCGACACCGAGGTTGCGATACATGGCACCGGCGAAGAGAGGGAACGCGGCGCCAAACATGGATCGAATAAAGTCGTTTCCTGCAAGCACGCTAGCCGCGTATGTGGGGTAAGCGTCGGCAAGGTAGTTCAAAACCGCATTCTGTAGTGGCTATGCGATCAGCTAAGACTAACGAAGATATCGAGAGAAGCACTCACGAAAAGAAGTAGTGCCGCCATGCCAAACAGACTGGAACCGATGATCGGAACAATCCAGTGCACGCTTGCACGCGACGCCCACCCAAACCACAATAGAGAGATGGGGACGATGAGCGCGCCAGCTATCGCGATCGGCATCCGCTCCTCAGGCCTGAGTTCACCCTTGTCGTTGTACTTCGGCTCCTGCACGAAGTACAGGTATGCGAAGAACGGCGGTATCACAATGAACACCCCGACGAAAATCCCGAGGAATGACAACCCGAGCATCTGCTCGCGCCAGTGGTAGATCCCGACGAATACGATTGGGAACGACTCGAACCAGATGTAAAGAAGCGCATATATCAGACCGATGTAGACGTTGAGCACGAGGACGATCGGCTCTTGGAAGTTGAGCGCGAACGGCCGTACAAGGATGTCGACGGCGACGTCTCGGGGTGTCATAGTCGCTGCAGCGATCTCGGAAGCTGACTTGATCGAGGGATTTCCGGTCACCTTGCGAAGACGCTGTGCTCGACGGTAGAGGATATTGGATGCGGACGTCTCGGGGAAGAAGAAGAATAGTAAGACGAGGGTGGGACCTGACAGCCATAGGATCTCCCAGATCGTCCAACGCCAACCTTCGGCGTGCGCCGCGAATCCGCCAACCAACGGGCCGAGGCTCGGTGCGCACGTAGCAAAAAGGCCCCATATCGTCATTGCGTAGGCGCGCTTCTTCGGAGCATATATATCGGCGATTGTCGCTCCTCCCGTCGCAAGGATCGGCGACCCGAAGAATCCAGTCAAAAATCGGAAGGCCATGAGCATACCATAATTGGTAGCGAGAGCCGTGGGCACTTGTAAGACGACGAACATGGCGAGGGTGAATATGTAGATAGGCATGCGACCAATTTGTGGGACTTCGCTCAAAGGAGCCCATACCATCGGACCTATATTAATTTATTAGTCAGAAGGTAAGGATGGAGATCCGAGATATACTGACCAAGTCCATAACCAGCCACAAAGACTGTTAGTCCGACAAGCGCGGCGACGTTGCTGACATGGAATTCTGAGGTGACGCCTGGAAGACCAGCAGTGTAGATGGCAGATCCAAGGTACACGGCGAATGTCAGAAGGCAGGTCTGGAACATGACCCATGACTTCTTCCAACTCGACCAATTCTGCGGATTCTGATACCATATGAGATGCGATGGAATTGCAGAAAGAACGAGTCGATACTTACATCTGGATCTGTGGGTCCATACCAATCTACTAGTAGTGTATCCTGGCCCTTTTCTGGATCTGCCTTGGCTGGGGTATTTACGATCACGGTCGTCTCTGAAGCTATCGACCTGACGTCGGGATTGGGGACGTCATTGAGGGTGAGCTGGACGGAATCCCGAGGAGATGGCTGTGCTGCACGCTTGCTTTGCCAGAGGACCGGGAGCTCCTTCTCATCTGGGTGGGGAAAGAATCTGGACCCGAACGCCGAGCGGAGGGTATAAGCAAAGAAGGTATCGTGGAATGCTGTTGCGAACATGTGAGAAGAGGAGATTGTTCAGTGGAAGGGAATGAGGATCAAATTCTGAGCCCATCTCTGCTGGTTAAATAGTTAATTCTCTGTCAAGGAATGTTGGTGAGATATGTGTAGATGTGGATTCGTTATGTGTGGGACCGTCGTAAGTTGCTCGTAGGTTGGCAGGCTACAAGCGCCCTGACTGGATGTATTTCCTTTTTTGTCGAAGACCTACCGTAAATGATCCACTTGCGGAACCCTGCTTACTGAGCATTCTGCAGTGTCTGCCAGCATGCTGACCCACCTTCAACGTACTGTATTACCCAGGGTGCCTTGACTCCCCTGGCCCTCGGTGACATCTCATTCTATCTCATTCCAGAATATTTCCCAACCACGCATCCGTCCGTCCATCTATGTCAGCCACTTCGGAGTTGCACAACGTTTGTACATTAAGCAAGGCCCCGTCCCCTGGCCAACGCCGACCACTAGCACTCTCGTTCGGCTCGGACAGGTAAACATTAATGCTACAGCTATGCTTACTTAGCACATCTCGGGGCCAGGTAACACGGTGTAAAGTGAAGGCATACGGCTATGGCCTGTTCGAAACCTCGGCGGGTGTTGATATCGATTTTGGACCTACCATTTGGACCGTCCCATCTCTATATGTCAACTTAGAGCTATGGACTGGTCGATTCCATTAACTCAGTAACCCTATTAGTTACTGTAATAATGTTGTCTTACTGTACTACAAGAGAACGCCAATCCTTTATATCTTTTGTACTGTCCTGTAGTGTACCTACTTCTACTGAATACTAGCGCGTAATACATTCAAAGTGTAGTGCTACATAGGGCTAATTGCTCTCAGGCGCACAAAAGTGGATTCAAACAAAACAACGTATGACTTGCCCTTGCCCACCTTGTAAGCACAGGTATTCGCCGTAACGCGTAACGTATCCCACCTGTTTTTATAGGAACCCCCGTGTCATCCTTTTTTTTTTGGTCCCATTTGATCAAAACACTCAATTTTGATTGCTATCTGATGTCGTCCCTTCGCGCTTCCCCCCCACAACTCTCCCGTCCTACAATTCATTTCACAATGCCAGCCCAGACCAGCCCAAGGACCAGCCTGACCTTTCCCATTCCGTCCTCAGTTTTGGTGACCGCCTCAACTACATCGTGCGTGCCCAAAAATCAAATAGCGGGTTCTGCCATGCCCTTAAAGCCTGAAACACTTGGGTAAATGCTCGCCGCCCATCCTAGGGCCTTGAAAGCGACATCGAAGACATCCTCTTCGAATTTGGTGCCACGGCGCAACCCCTCTCAGATGGTTAATTTACCCACAACAGCTGGCTTGGTCCGCCCGTTTCTTTTTATCCCCTTCATTCTTTGAATCACCTCTGCATACAGGGTCTTGAGACATTGTCCCTCTTAGTTGCGGACCTGCTTTTTGGTGATGACGCCTACCAAAATCCCACGAGCCATCAACGCATCAACTCTTAATAAAGAAAAACCTCTATGAGTTTATCATGGCTTTACTGCCCATCATATGGGATTCCGCTGTAGCTGTTCCGTAGTGAATTGTCACGTACACTTCCCTGCAGTGGAACGCGATGCCGCTGCCCTCATTCACTCGGTCCGCGCTGTGATGCCGCGCTTGAGAGGTACATGCTACTGCGCTACTAGCTTGATAAAATGAAGAGTCGGTTTGTGTATCGCCAACCACCCAAGCCTAAACGAATTTCAGGCAGGAGAACAGAGAGCTAGTACACCCAAACAATGTCATCTACTTCGTACGCACCAAGACAGCAGGACGTCGTTGTCTAACATGGCCAGGCCAGTGTCACAAAAGCCAGCTGCTACCCCCTTTATCTTCGACACTTCGCACCCCAACAGGAATTTCATTGGGTACATGTGCTGAAAACTGCACTGTCGCGCACCGGAACACGTGCCTGTAGCTCTCGCCTGCATTGCCCCCTTCCTCGTATGAGTCGTATTGTCTTGTAGTCTTCGCTGTTTTTTTTTTTTTTTTTTTTTGAACCATTAGTCTTCGCTGTTGTCTGCCTATATGTGTACGTGTATAAGCACTACAATGGACCTCATCCTGTTGTTTCGAGAATTTCTCCTGTGTGCCGCCTCTTCAGCCGTCTTTTCCATAGGAACCTTGCTAGCCTCGTGCTCAGCTCCACGTTTCCTTTCTGTTCACTTACTTGGCTTTGACTCCCATGGCCGTACGACCGGTATGGACTCTCGCGTGGGCTTGTCTCGGCGTTGCATATCTGTACCGAGGCCGGGCTCATGCAGCGCGGGGGTACACGTAGCACTATCAATTTCTCGCCGCCTGAATCCTCTCCCTCCGTGCAAGGCTTGTTTCTTTTGGAGCAACTTCTCTTGGAGTAATATTGTCGTGAGTGGTAACGCTACTACCAGTTGTTACTACTCCTATCCCCTTCTTCCCCCTCTGTAGAAAGTGATCTACGAGATGCGAATTACCGGACTCCAATATAAAGTAGAAAGAATTAAATCAGCAGAAACTGAAATACATAAGGTAAAGCAGGTCGTTCGAAGTAATCGATCTAAGGATGACGAAATGTGTGATACAATACAATGTAGATCCAGACCCAAATGTGGGGTATAATGATACAGCGTGCTCTAAAGCGGAAAACAAAGGCGAGAATAGACCAATATCAAAAAGGAAGAGAAGCCACTTCTCAGGTGGGCATCGAGATCTCTAGTCATAGTCATGACGGGCGCGCCTGCTCGCCATACGGATTTTTCCGCCGTACTTGTAAAGCAGAATCGGAATCGGAATAAAACTGCATGCGAGAAGTGCCAGGAGTGTGCTTGCCCATCCGACACCGAGGTTGCGATACATGGCACCGGCGAAAAGGGGGAACGCGGCGCCAAACATGGATCGAATAAAGTCGTTTCCTGCAAGCACGCTAGCCGCGTATGTGGGGTAAGCGTCGGCAAGGTAGTTCAAAACCGCATTCTGTAGTGGCTATGCGATCAGCTAAGACTAACGAAGATATCAAGAGAAGCACTCACGAAAAGAAGTAGTGCCGCCATGCCGAATAGGCTGGAACCGATGATCGGAACAATCCAGTGAACGCTTGCACGCGACGCCCATCCAAACCAAAAGAGAGAGATGGGGACGATGAGCGCGCCAGCTATCGCGATCGGCATCCGCTCCTCAGGCCTGAGTTCGCCCTTGTCGTTGTACTTCGGCTCCTGCACGAAGTACAGATATGCGAAGAACGGCGGTATCACGATGAACACCCCGACGAAAATCCCGAGGAACGACAACCCGAGCATCTGCTCGCGCCAGTGGTAGATCCCGACGAATACGATCGGGAACGACTCGAACCAGATGTAAAGAAGCGCATATATCAGACCGATGTAGACGTTGAGCACGAGGACGATCGGCTCTTGGAAGTTGAGCGCGAACGGCCGTACAAGGATGTCGACGGCGACGTCTCGGGGTGTCATAGTTGCTGCAGCGATCTCGGATGCCGACTTGATCGAGGGATTTCCGGTCACCTTGCGAAGACGCTGTGCTCGACGGTAGAGGATGTTGGATGCGGACGTCTCGGGGAAGAAGAAGAATAGTAAGACGAGGGTAGGACCTGACAGCCATAGGATCTCCCAGATCGTCCAACGCCAACCTTCGGCGTGCGCAGCGAATCCACCAACCAACGGGCCGAGGCTCGGTGCACACGTAGCGAATAGGCCCCATATCGTCATTGCGTAGGCGCGCTTCTTCGGAGCATATATATCGGCGATTGTCGCTCCTCCCGTCGCAAGGATCGGCGACCCGAAGAATCCAGTCAAAAATCGGAAGGCCATGAGCATACCATAATTGGTAGCAAGAGCCGTGGGTACTTGTAAGACGACGAACATGGCGAGGGTGAATATGTAGATAGGCATGCGACCAATTTGTGGGACTTCGCTCAAAGGAGCCCATACCATCGGACCTATATTAATTTATTTGTCAGAAGATATTGACAGAAATCCGAGATATACTGACCAAGACCATAACCAGCGACAAAGACTGTGAGTCCGACAAGCGCGGCGACGTTGCTGACATGGAATTCTGAGGTGACGCCTGGTAAACCAGCGGTGTAGATGGCAGATCCAAGGTACACAGCGAAGGTCAGAAGGCAGGTCTGGAACATGACCCATGACTTCTTCCAACTCGACCAGTTCTGGGGATTCTGATGCCATATGAGATACGATGGAATTGCAGAAAGAACGAGAAGAAACTCACATCTGGATCTGTGGGTCCATACCAATCTACTAGTAGTGTATCCTGGCCGTTTTCTGGATCTGCCTTGGCTGGGGTATTTACGATCACGGTCGTTTCTGAAGCTATCGACCTGACGTCGGGATTGGGGACGTCATTGAGGGTGAGCTGGACAGAATCCCGTGGCGACGTCTGTGATGTATGCTTGCTTTTCCAGACTACTGGAAGCTCCTTCTCATCTGGATGGGGAAAAAATCGCGATCCGAATGCCAAGCGGAGGGTATGAGCAAAGAAGGTATCGTGGAATGCTGCTGCGAACATAAAGAAATGATATGTGTGGAGAGGAGATTGTTCGGTGGGAGGGAATGAAGACTAAATTCTGAGCCCATCTCTTGTGGTTAAATAGTGAAGTCCTCTGTCAAGGAGCGTTTGATGAGAAGGTGTGTGTAGATGTGGATTCGTTATGTGTGGGACCGCTGTACAGTAAGTGGCTCGTAAGTTGGCAGGCTACAAGCGCCCTGACTGGACGTATTTCCTTTTTTGTCGAAGAATTACCGTAAAAGATCCACTTGCAGGACTCTGCTTACTGAGCATCTGCAGCAATCTGCCGGCATGGCTGACCCACCTTCAACTTACTAAATTACAGTGGGCGCCATGTTCCCCCTGGCTCTCGGCGACATCTCATTCCATCTCATTCTAGAATCTTTCCCTACCACGTCCATCTATGTCAGCCACTTCGGAGTTGCATAACGTGCATATTAAGCGTCCCTTTGGCTAACCCCGGGCATGTTGTGTACCGGGCTTAGACTTCCCTCGGACGTGCCTAACCGGACTCCTCACTGGTGGAAAGCACCCTGCGATGGTCCTTTTTGTGGTCCTGCAGTCATTTAGTACAACACCACGCTGACAAGAAGAAGGCCACAGGGCCAGGCGAAAAGGGGTTTTTAACAGGCGCATCGTGGCATGGTGGGACGGACTGTGGGTCTCCTAGAAGGAGTAGAGCGCGAGGCCTCTGCCCTTGTTCGCTGGGTTCGCGCTGTGGTGCCGTGGTCATTCTAAGCATAGGCTGACGAAAAAAGCAATCGATTTGTCATGTACTGTAGAAGAGAACGGTGTCGTCTGCTTTCGTTTTCCGTCGTCGGGTTTCACAGCTTTGAGGCCAGCTGCTACCTCCATTATTCGACGCTTACACCGCAACAGGAGTGTCTTGTGCACCGTGTCACTGCAGGCAGCTCCGTCACGCACTAGAGCGCTTCCAAAAAAACTCGACCTTCTAAGGAGTGGGGGGCAATAGGGGCTCGGTTGCCACAGCGCCGATTCAAACTGAATTTTTTTTTGGCTGGTGTATCGGAATTGGCCGCTTGCAGCATTTTTGAAAGCCCCTAATGCACTTATATAAAGCGGAGGCAACGATAGCTCTTTTGTCTGCCACTACCAGTCTACCACCACCATGGCAGATATCAAACTTTGGTGCCTTGTCATTGATCATAACCATAACCCTAACTTCGGAGAACCATTCCCTGTGACTGTGGGCCACGACGACACAATCCACGACCTGAAGATAAAGATCATGGGGACCCAGCACTTGCCTGATTTGCACCGAGTCGTCTTTACCAACAGTATCGAAATTTGGCGCTGCGACAGCTCAAAGTCAGACTCGAAGCTGTCGGCTAAGGAGTGCTTCCATCAAACGGGAAGGAAAATATGGGAGCTCGACTTCTCCGAATCGGACGATGAGCCGAGGGATGTTTGGCACCTTGGCGCCGCTCAGAAGGTGGTAGATCTTGAGCTCGAAGACAACGAAATATTGCTTGCGCTAGTACCCTTATCTAAACCAGGCTGAAACGGTACGCTATGTTGAATTCTCTGCCCTATGTCCCTTACTGAGCTTCCTGTGTCTCTTTAATAATTGGATTCGCCGACATTCACCATGCTGGCTTGTATAGTTGTTCTTACCATCTCTGATGCAAGCGCTGCCAAGGTAGTAAACGCGCTGTCCACATGTGCCTGTACTACCCTGTAGCTCTCGCCTGCATTGCCGCCTTCCTATTCAGCCATTGTTCCACCGTTTTCTCGTGGTCTTAGCTGTCGCCTGCCTGTAATTGCACGTCTATATAAGTACTAGTATACACCGCGATGCACCTCGTCCGGTTGTTCCATTTCTGCAGTCGTCATGTCCTTAGGGACCTTGATAGCCTCGTCACCTCTCCTTTTTGCCCACTCGTTTGGCTTTGGCTCCAATCATCGCGAGGCCAGTCTTGACTCTCGCGTGAGCTTTTCTCGGCGTGGCCATGGCAGACGGTTCAATGCAGCACAAAATTCTCGCAGCGGCATGCAGCTACGCCTCCAAGGCAGTTCTCACCGACGTCTCTGTCACTCCTTGCACCAGCTCCGCACTCAATTGTTTTTTTTCCCAATGGACTTGACTATGACCACCCATGGCCTGCATTCACGTATAACTTACGGTGCCATTCTTATGAAAAGAGCCGAACCCGTCAATTGCAGGCGGCGTGTCCACCTGACACTGGCAGCAGGGGAGTTGCTGAGCTACGTGATATATATATTGCTTGCGCTTGGAGTGGACTTGTTCTTCACCGATGCAGGTAGACTAGAGCCTTTGGACGCGTGGGTGCACAGTAGCTCCCGTGAAGGAGGACCGAGCGCTGCGCTGAGTGTTGAGGGATTTCAGCCCCTATACAGGATCGGTGTCCATGCTTCTTCGTGACTTCTGTTTCCAATCAGGAACTGTCATCACGCTCGCCACGTCCAAATCAGAAGCCACACTACTGTAATTGACAACATTCACCTTCCATATGCAGAAGTCTTCTACAATGCCGCAATTATCCCCCGTAGCTTGCGCCCCCGAGTCGCCGCTCAGGGTGTTTCCTCCCTCCTATGTGCCACCTCCTCACCGGGAATAACAAACTGAGCCCGTTGTTTGTCTTTCTCCAATGCAAAGTAAGATGTGGCGCTTGCTGCATTTGGATCAATCGTTTCTTCGTTAGGCACACACAATACGTTTTGTTTCAGGGTGACAGGGTTGTCTCGTCTTTGTGGGTATCACATCGACGATGTCGAGACGACGACACTCCTTCATCTGCTACCACCACCATCATGCCCGACGTCCAAGTTTGGTGCCTTTTCATTGGTCGTAACTACAAGGGCGGCTTGAAGCCTACTTTCGGAGAACCCTTCCCTGAAATATTATACCACGACGACACGATTCACCAACTAAAGACAAAGATTACGCTAGGGTGTAACAAGACCAATCTTACCCACCTCATCCCCAACGAGATCGAAATTTGGAGGTGCAGAGCCTTCAAGCTATCTGCCAATAACTCCTTCGCTGGAACGAAGATGACGCTCAGCGACCTCTCGTTCAATGATGAGTACAGTGACTTCCAGAACCTTGGCGTGGCTCAGAGGGTGATGGATCTTGAGCTCGAAGACGGTGAGCTCTTGCTTGCGTTAGTACCCCAAAAGAGTACGCGGTGTTTGTTCTCCTACTCCATGTCCCTTACTGATCAACCCATACCCATAGGCATAGCTAAGGGGATAGCTCCGTTGACTTCGTTGTTCTCAGAATTTCATATTGGCCACTGGACTGCGCTGGCATTCACTATGCTGGCCTGTCTCCAAGGTACACGCCATCTCTGTGGGATGGGAAAACACATCGCCATGACCGCCACGCTATTCTGCCACTCCAGCTGTTCCACCTCTGTCTTGTAGTCTTAGCTGTTGCCTGCTTATTTGTATGTATAAGCTCTGCCAGTAGTGTCCGTTGTAATGACCTCATGCTGTTACTTCTCCCACGTGCTACCTCTTACGGTCATACGACGGGTAGTAGTGAATAAAGTCGGCCTTCGTGACTCTGAGCTCGTCCGGGGTGCTGTTGACTGCATCTGTCATCACTCCTCATTATCAAGAAGCCTACCGAGTCATGGCCCTATATAGATAGTGAACAGTGAACAGAAAAGGGTAGTCGTGCTCGTCACGGCATATCGAATTGCGCAAGTCACTGCACACAGGGCGCAGTGGAGATACAACGCCTGCGGCCTGCGTATGCTCAACTGTTACGTGAGAAGCGAGAAACAGCAGAACTGGACGCACGAGAGTGCGCGCTGCGAACATTGAGGAGAGTGGGAAGGGACGGCCAAATGGAATGGGAGTGCGGCCGCTTACGGCAAAATAGGATGCAACATGTATTGGATAACCACAGTTTTTGCAAGATAACTATATAATATACAAAGAAACTCTCCCCCACATAAATGTGAGTAAACAAGGGGCCATAATCCAGGATCGCCATGTGGATACGCAAGAAAATGAAGACAGACGACGACTCCTATAGTACGGCATCCACCACTCCAACCATCATGGCGGAAATCAATGTTTGGTGCCTTGTCATTGATCGCGACCACAAGCCTGCCCTCTGGGAACCCTTCCCCGTGGTCATACATCAAGATAACACGATCCACGAACTCAAGATAAAGATCATATCAGTATGGAGAAGACGCCAGCTTGTCTACACCGACCCCAGCGAGATCGGAATTTGGCAGTGCAAAAGACTATCTGCCAAGATTCCTTTAAACCGAATGAAAAAGCTACTCAGCGACCTCAAGTTCTCCGACGACGAGGACAGTGACGTTCAGCAACTTGGCGTGGCTCAGAAAGTGATGGAACTCGAACTCAAAGATGACGAGATATTACTTGTGCAGCTACTTTGAAATGGTGCGCGGTGTTTGTTCCTCTGCTTCATGTTCCTTAATGAGATTCTTATATCCCACATAGCTTAGTGGGTTTCATTGTTCTCGAAATTTCTCTTCGACTATTAGACTGTTGACATTTACCGTACTTACTGTCTCCGAGGCACGCGCCAGCTGGGAGTTCCGAGTGTCTAGGTGGGAAACACATTGTACCCGCGCCGCCCATGTAGCTCTGGTCCACAACTGGTCCACATACTCACATCTGACTTACCATTGTTCTACCTTTTGTCTTGTAGTCGTAACTGTGACCCACATGTATCTACGTATTAGCGTTTGTAATCTCGAGTTACCTGGTACCACTTGAGTGAAGCCCACAGCGGGGCCGCTGGGCCTTGGTGACGTTCAGATCACCCCGATCCTGCAACACTTTCATGGGTCTTTCAATGTTATTAGTACTCCTTGCCGCGCAGGCCACGGAATCCAATAGATGTGGCTGTAGGAAATATATACCTGGGACATGGAGGCCATGGCTCTAGACTGAAGTTTAATCCCGCTGTCCACCGGTCTTCGCGACGAGGTGGCAAAAGCAGGCGGTCATATAACGGTCAATTTTATATATCTTTGCGGTGAAACTTCTATGAGCAAGCAGAGTCAGACAGGAAGACAGACACGGCTTACTGTAACTCTTGAGAGGAACAAAAATAGCATCTGACGGCACCATACATGAATCCATGGTTGAAATTATCTCATAGCGCGTCATACAAGACTGCAGACATGTAATCACATAAGGAGCAGATCACGAGCGACCGCTCGTCGCCTTTTGCTGTGATTTGATGACACGCTTAACCACCTTTGCCTCCTCGATCAAGAACGCACGAACGATGCTATCCATCACAAATATCAAATCGACATCAACAAAGACGGTGGAAATAAAAGGAAAAGAAAGACGTACCGTGAGCGCACGCAGCCGCCACACCGTGAACCACCATATGCCCGGCTGACATGCTTTTGCGTCTTGGAGACCGATGCGTACTCACGCGGGCGGAGGGCAACAACCTATCGCATTGGATTGAATGTGAGAAACGTGGGTACAAGATCAGTACTGGCACAGTAAGAAAACACACCCCGCTGAGTTTGGAGCCACAGTCACCACACTTGGGTGCAGTAGGGAGCTTTTTGATGTGGTGGTAGCGGAGGATGCCGCCGGGGGTCTTGACAATGCGTCGTCGCGAAGACGTGGTGTTGTAAGGCTGGCGCTTGCGAAGGGTGACACGTTGGGCCATTACTGTAGGGTGGTGAGGGGTAAGATCTGGGTGGCGATGAGATGGTCTATAACAAAACGAAACAGAGCCGAGGAACAGGAATGGGACGGATCGTCATCTGCGTTCCTGAGCGTATCTCCCTGTACACGGGAACCTCGACAGAACCCCAAGACTAGCCAGACCCCCACCACGTAGACACACTCCATACAGGATGACCCAAATCCCCCCATCGATGCCGATGAATTGGGTAGGACCACACACCTTACAAGTTCAAAAAGCTAGAAAAAAATAGACAACGTTCGGTGAGAATACAGAGAAACTGGTCGACAACGAGTGCTCACCTCTCTCGTTCTTGTCGTGTCGACGGTGCTCTAACGTTGGACCAAAAGTCTTGGTCGTTCGGAAGAGTGCGGTGGCGGTGGCTTAAAAACTATACAGTTTATCGGTGTTGTCCGTCTTATGAGAAAAGCAGTTTCCAAAAAAAGGGTGACTAATGGCCTAGATTGTTTACGTAGTACTGCGGCGTTCTCCAACCCTTGAACTTGAGCCTTCACATGCTTCACGAATCGTTCTGTACAGTACATGGCCATTTTACGGAGACTAGGAATTATGTCGGCGTTCTTGAGTGACGTCATCTTGAGGCCTGTCTTTAGACCGCGTAGGACAAGTTGCGGCTCTGTGAGTCGTGCCAGTGAAATGCCTCAAGTTGCCCAAAATTGCGCTTCTCTGCCTACAAACTATACTCGGGTGGCGGTGACATGTCTCCTTTGTACCTTGGTACGCGACTGCACGCGGCATCACGCCACTTTGGGGCAGTGTCACTGCTCACTGACCGGATACAAAGAGATAACCGTGATAACGACCTTGCCCAGCTTTCTGTGATTTGAAAAACCAGCTTATCTATCCTCGGCCAGTTTTGTACTGTCTCTTTCACAACACTAGTAGACTTGCTCGATACATTTCGGTAGAGCACGAAGTTCTCCTTGACTTTTGTTATATCACCGACAAATTCACACTCTGCGCATGAGCGTAGTATGAGAGAAACGCTCTAACGGGAACACTAAGCATTACGGATTGAATCCTCAGGCCGGTGGCCATACCATGCATCAGAGTGCTAGTGACATCACAAATTGTCCATCACGAGAGATCTCCTCATCGAGAACTTCGAGAAGAATGGCGGCTAGCAATACCGGGATTAAACAAGCCGTATATCTCCGACAGTAACGCCGCCCAACATTGATCATATCGCTGGACTCCCAGAGTCATTTTGGCATTCATATTGGGTCGAACCAGTCCTCAAAAGAGCACAAACGCCACCGCAATCTCACACTCTGTCCACTGCTCACTCATCTGTTGTTACGTGTGGGCGACCCACCCTTGTATCGTGCCTGGATTGTAGCCATGTGCTCACGGCGCTCTTTCCCTTCTAAGCCCGGGCCCTCGCGGCTGGCATCTTCCGACTGTACTGTCTCCATTGTATACAGTAAGTGACGGGGGCGAGTCAACCGCGCCCGTAGCAAGTTCATTGAACATCTATTTCCAAACCCGTGTCATATTGAGATTAGGTTTTCTGTTATATAGAGAGTTGCGCCAATAATTCGTGGGACATCTCCACACCGAGCGTCTCCTGTTGACGGGTATATACTCCTGGGTCTAAGTGCTTTCACAGGCCTGCTCTAGTGCTGGACTGTATATAGTATGCGCGAATTCTGCCGGCGCGACACCTGGGACTTGTGTAGATAGATAACGACGCAGGCTTCCTTAGGATAACACACACCTTTCTTCCCGTACCCTCGCTATTTGTTTCTTACGAGTGCGATATGCTCAACGAATGGCAACCAGACACACCTTACAAACTCGGTCACACAATTAAATTTGAAGGTATCAACTTCCTCTTCCCTTCGCCAGTCAAAAACTTATGTCTGACTGTGCCACGCCGCCCTGACAGGGGAGAAGTATCAAATACTCAAGAAGCACGTATCCTCGGTAAGCCATGATGTAACATCTCTTGTGTAAAAACTCGCTCAGAGACAAACGCGTTTCTGATAGAGCGAGAAAACACCACGAAACTCTCCCGATCTTTATGGGATCCCCGACAAATTCGCTCTCTGCGGCTCGGCGTGGTATGACAGCAGCGCCCTGATGGGGTCCGACTTGGATGTCAAACGTCGCGGATTAGCTCCTGGCGGCTATCCGCACCAGAGTGACAAAACGACAAGCGCAGGAGGGAAGAACACAAACAACACGTCTCCTGTCTTCTCCTGGACCGCAGCGAAGACGGTCGCTTCGAACATCAAGAATATGTTTCCAAAGGCGCGACAATCCGCTACGGGAGAAAAGGCCGACAACCTTACCGCGCCGCTCTTGATAGGTAAAGCTGGGCATACGGTCCCAGAGTCGATCGCCCGGAGCGCGCGGGAACCAGGCGAGTCGTTGTATGGAGGGGAAGAATCCAGCATCATGTCGGGTGTTGGTCCGAAGCACGACTAGAGGGAATCGTGCTAAGCATATCAGCAGATGGGTAATTGGGCTTGCGGCATGTACGATGGAAGGATTTCTGTCTGGATGATATTTTTCTGGTTCTATGGTCCGTGTAGACGAGTGCTAGGATCGGGACACGAAAGTAATGTGACTTCTGACTCGGAGAAATCGGAGTGGCCTGTGTGTAGACGACAGTCCCTGGTAACACAACAAGACAATAAAAAGGAAACAGGAACCATTATGGACAGCAATAGCATCAATCCTGTACAGGAAGCTCAGTCCTCCTTCACGAGAGGCTTCTTCTGTTCTCGATCCTTCCGTCTTGTGCTCTTTACGCCACTCTTACCCGCGCCACCGGAAGACTCCAGCCTGTCTGCATCGGCGAAGAACAAGATTACGTTCACACCAAATGCAAGCAACGCGCCAATCATGTAGCCTAGCGACGCCCCTGCTGCTGGTGTGAGGGGATACGCCTGTAATTGACGGGGTCAGCTTTTCAATGAAGGCACCGAAAGTTATACATGGCGAATACCTGCCACGGGCGGTCCCAGTCGAGCCCAATTGGGATCACGCCGAACCACGCTCCAAGAAATGCGCCGTAAGTAGGATAGAGCAGGCACCGCTCAGCGGGCTTCTTCGTACTGCAGGAGGGTGATTACCCTCGGGACAAGCGTAAAGGTGAGAAAGAGACTTGCTTGCGCTCGACGAATATCCGTATCCAGAGGTCGTTCTGCAAGATGGAGTTGTTGGCGGACGCGGAGAGAAGCGGTAATCCGAGACGCGGTGGACCCAGCGTGTATGCGGGAGGAAAAACGGTGTAGATAGAGAGGAGCCATGCTAGGAGGGCGGTGTGCGGCACATACCTGGGATAGAGGGAGGGAGGGAGAATAAGCGGGGATAGACGGAATGTGAGCGGAGAGACGTGTGGGACAAAGACGTACTGTACGAATGGCGCTCCGAACAAAATGATTATTGCGTGCAATACAAGAGCTGTGTACCCAGTGAAGACAAACGCATTCCAGATGTCCTGTATGCGCGGAAAAGAACGCGGAGTTAGGAAAAGAAAGAAGTGGGTGCGGAAGGGAGTGCGGAGACAGACACGAGACGTACTCGTCGCTTGTGGGGATCGCCTTGGAGGCGCAGTTGGATGTTGCGAGAACCCAGGGTACCGTCGTGTACCCAGCGACGTAGTGAACCGGCCCACCAGGGTACAAGCAAGGTCGCGCCTAGACACGCCCACGCGAGAGTTAGGACTGGTCGCGCGGTGATTGGAACCAGGAAAGGATGTTGGGGTTTGTCAAGCCCACGTGCAGGTGGTGGGAGCGGTATGTCGGGAAGGGGGGTCTGGGGAAGCAGGAGGAGGGCGGCGGAGAGAAGTAGGACGTGGACGAGGACGAGCGGCGGATATTGTTTTGGGATCGCGTTTGGCAGAGACACGAGTTCTATCTCCGCGGGATCGTCGGACTCGAAATTGGTAGGAGGCCTTAACTTTTGGGCTCCTTTTCCAGAAGCAATATTTTTGAGGGCTTTGCGAACGGTGGCCATGTCGGGGGCGAAAGCGACAACGATGACCGTCCGAATGTCCGTGAGCCGGGGGTGAGGTCCGGTGAGGTCCGGTTCGGGAAGAGAAAATGACAACTATTGATGACGTCATGTGACCGGGAATGGGAGTTTACTGGCGAAAAACAAGAACGAGAGCATGCAATGCCCGTGCGTAGAAATGTAACCCGTCCTAGAGCTTACTTTAGATACGTATGATTGGGTCTGGGAAGGGCTTTACAATAGGTATGACTGGAGCCTTGGAATCGACTAGTAGTATAAAACAGACTCATTCGACATGGCACAACAAAACGGAACGAGATCAAAGGTCCCTTAAGGGGTGCCATCCGCGTAGGGTGATTCGAATTAGTGGACAGAAGAACCGAGTGCTCAGAACTTCCATCCACCTGCAAGGCCCATTAGGTCCTCGGGATCATACTTCTCTCTGATTTCGCGCAGCCGCTGCAAGTTCCTACCATATATCTTTTCTAGAGGCGTCCCAGACATTGCATAGTTCACATAGGCCGCCGCATTCTCCAGGTCCTGGCCGTCCTGGATTCCGGCTCTTTCCAAAGTCGCGGTGGATGTGCGCATGGCATCGTCCATGTGCTTATCGACCGATTTGTCAGTCCACCCGTAGTAGATGCTCGAGGGAAAGACGGGTCGAATGCGGTCGGGAGGATAAGCAGATGGGCTTCCATGTGTGAACAAGTCAGATTCGAAGGGGTCAAGAGTGTAAACGACCAATACACTCGGGTCGTACTGGCTCAATTTCTTGCCATAGAACTGTATAACGAACGACAGTGAACGACACGTTAACGTGCGAAGGTACTTTGGCGACATACCTCGGTCTCGTTCATGAGTGCATTCATGATGGGCTCCGTGTAGTGCAAAATAGGGACGCTACTGAGGTAACCTCTGAACAATTCGGTAAGCCAAACCTGAAAACGGTACGCAAGCTTTGGTTTCCTCTACCGTTCAATTGTAGGGAGGAATTGACTGTCAACGAATTCGACGAATGAACCCTTGGTGATGGACTTGGAAATGCTTGGCAGATTCAGCAACTCGTCGTACAGACCAAGAGGTGGTTCTGGTCCGTCATAAAACAGTGAAATGCCAAATAGTAGCTGCTAACTCCTATAATCAAGTCACGACGGAGGAAGTGGGCGTCTTACCGTGCCATTGGCGTAGACAAACTCTCCCAGTTGTACCGCCTTGTGGTCATGTGGCTCAGAGAGGAACTCGTAGAAAGCCTTTTGAGCCCCGTCCACCTGATCTCCAACGAAGTTGATCAGGGCAGCCTACCACATGCACTGTCAGGATACCACCTCCACAGAAGAAGTAATCACACACCCAAATATCTGGTTGTTTATGCGATTTCAGGGTGAACTTCGTGACGACCCCCTGTTAGACGTACTCATTCAGTCATGCAGGACTTAACCACAAAACGAACTTACAAAATTGTTGAGTCCACCCTAACAAACAAAGCACCAGTAAGTTCGCTATCCTGCCATAGTAGCCTTGGTTCGGACATACCCTAAGCCCGAACCAAAGATCTTCGTCCTTTTCTGTCACGGTCGTCACCTCCCCGCTCGGCAATACGAGCTCAAACTCGGTAACGGTGTCTAACGTGAGACCAAATTGGTTCGTCTTCCAAGAGTACCCTGTCAGGCGGTTATGGTTTCGAATCCGTGTCGTGTAACTGGTAGTCAGGCAAAACACCCACCTCCTCCAAGGGTGAGACCAGGGACCCCGACGCCATTAATCCGACCACCGACGACATTGATACCCTTGGGAACGATGGACGCGTACACATCTGTCCAAGTGAGTCCGGCTCCGATCTCGACCGTCTCAGAATCCTTATTGATGACAATGTCTTTAAAGCGGGTCAGCGAGATCTGTACACCGAGGGTCGACGAGAACCCGCGATTAACGGAATGCCCCGCGCCCTTGACTGCGAACGGTGTGCGCGTCGACGCGAGTTCGCGAAGCTGCGGCGTTCACGGAGAGTGACGTCAATCAAACGGCAGGGATGGGTGACAGCGCTTACAATTAGGCCTACGTCTTGAGGTGTTCCCGGTTCCACAGAACATGCAGATACTTGAGAACTCGAGTTCGCCCAGTGAGAAATGCCTGCCTCGAACTCCGGTGACCCTATGAATCCGGTGTGAAATACGGAGATTGGACTCTCGCCAGGACGACCAATAATTGAATATGATATGAGGACCCACCTAGATAGAATACTTGTGAAGCCGAGGAGATGGTCTGCTCTATCTTCTTGCATGTGCCCTCGTAGCTAGTCACTGGAAACTGCTGGCATAGCACGGAGGCAGCAAGGAAAGCGCTCCCAAGAAAAGTCGTTCCCAACATGAGGATGTGTTAGTTAAAGAAGGCTTCCACAGCACCAAACTCGGTAGATATGGGATATTTATATCAGCGACTTGGTGGGATCGTACAGCTCGTCGTGATGTGGAGGGGATCAGAAACAATGGAAATAAAAACAAAATGGGGTGTAAGCCGCTCGGCGCTCACCCTTGCACTTGCTTTTGATGGGAGGACAAAGGGCCTCGTGCAGACGTCTGATTACTCAATGATCGGTTAGTGGAGGATTCAACCCAACAACGTCGGTTCTCTTCAACTGAATTTGCTGAACAGACGAGAATAAAAAAACACTGCACGCGCACCAGGCCGCGTACTGTAACGCCAAAGGAATTTTACAGGGGGAAGGGGTCCGGACAGGACAAGCGGGTCTGTGACTTGAACGTTACGTTATTTTCTTTTTCACTCTTGTTTTAACTCGTTTATCACCTTGCTTGACAAGGTCATGGTTAGAGCGGGAATTACCTAAGAGCGGGAGACAAGGCGGGAGAGTTGTAAACACGACCAAAGTAGATCTTGAGTGTGTACTGTAAACATGACTACAGTAAGGTAGATAAGGCGGGGATCAACAAGTGAGTCGTATCGGCTGTCTATCGATCTCTACTGAAGTTCGCAAGGGGGGGGCCGGAATTCTTAAGATTGCACAGGGTCGGTTGAGGGTCGGTAAATTTTTTTAAGGGTTTGGGCCGTACCCCCCCCCACCCCAAAAAGGAAATTAAATGCCAAATATGGAAATTTCTTAGATTACCCCCATTGTGCATTGCTGCCAAACCGCTGGCACCACGCATGTTTCTGTGTGTTCTATAAACATTGCCACGAGTGCTGCATGCTACCACCAAGCTGTGAACATGCAACTTCATCACTTACATTTATCATAGTTGAGTTCCCCTAACTTTTGAGCTCAGTGTCAGTGTGGCTCATTCTTTTTGTTCTCCGGCTTTCTGCATTTTGTCCACGGCCTTATTGGCTCGAACAAAATGTATCTCCGACTCATACAACTACATATGTGAAGTTTTGTGTTATGCGCAAACATGCACAACCATTTTCAACCACCTGCAACAACCCGATCTCGCTTCTGTTCCCGACCCTGCCGCACGTCTACGCACGTTTATCCCTTCGAGAGACACGCGTCCCCAATCACCACGGACCTGTATACAACGGTGCACGTTCCGCAGACGCGTGTGCGACACCTTGCGACATACCGCATGCCCCAAGACCTGTAGATGCCCTTAGACGGAGTTGGGGCTCAGGCCACTGTAACTGTAGTTCAATAGATTCCTCATAGAATAGTACAGTAACATGTAGTAAATAGAATTCTAATATCCCTTTGAAAAAACCTGCCATGCAATGGGTATGGGTTTTGTATGGGTACCTCAGATCTGACCCACACCCACTGTCACGTTTCGACTTGTACAACTGCGAACCCTTACTGTACCGGTTGTGATTACGGCTGTAAGGTATATTAGTCGCGGACTTTACCACGGTGATACGGTAGTGCGATAGGAGATACGGTACGATAGCTGACTGATGACCGACGCCACTAATACTGGTAGTAGTGGTATTAGGTTCGAGTTGTTTCTGCGATACGTTGGACGCTACTATACGGTGACTTATAGCAGCGCTTGAAAGCCTGCTCGACTTGTATTTAAACTGTCTTGTGAAGACCAAGATACGCCATCTTGGTCTTCTTAAATCGCCACTTGTTTCCTTCTCCATTCTCTCCTCTTCGCCTGAAAGTTGTCCGACTTAGTTCGTGACTCGAGAATATTCAACTTGCCGGTGTACCTTCACGTATTCACTAAGGCAGGGGTTTGGACCTCCGCGTCTTCAAGCCAAGCAGTGGACCTTCGTATTGCTAAGTTGTTACCGTCATCCGCGCTCAAGTCGAGCTAACGTCGTGGCGACGTTACATTAAGACCAAGATCCCATCGTGGCCGTAACAACAAGAGACCAGTGGACGAGCTTCCGTCCCTATTCACTCCCGAGAAGAGGAGAACGTAATGTCCCCACGCGCTTTTTACGAGCTGCCAGTTGGAGGGAAAGACAGGAAGAAACTGGGTATTTTGTGGAATTCAACGGACCTAGCAGGTTCCGCCCAGTTGAGTTCAACTTCGACCACTTGTGTTGGGTAGAAGTTACGTGGAACCCCGTAGACTCTCAGTGGGACGCCATACGACCGGCGGGGCCTAGATATCAGTGCGACATCGACGCACGAGAACTCAACAGTCGAGCCAATTGGGGCCCTATTGACAGGCAGATACAAGAACACTCCACCAGGGAAGTGGTGTCCGAAGAAGACGAACAAAGCCAAGGAGAGAGCGACGGACGGGAGCTGAATCAAACAGAGACTAGCGGAGGAGCAATACAAGATCTCCTCATCGAACGAGCTGAGTCCGCACATATTACAGAACCAGAGCCAATTCACATCAGATCACCAGCCATCATGGCAACACTTACACAAGCAATGGAAGAAGTCGCAATCGAAGAAGCACGCGCCATACGAGCTGAGGCCAGAGATATCCTCATGCCCATCAACCCTGAAACGGGTATACGAATGACAATAGACGACGCCGCAATCTATCGAGCAATAGGATCGGACTGAGGAGACCCCCCGTCCGAACAACGACCTGCACTGGAACTCCCCCCGGGAGTGGGAGGACCCGGTGAGGACCCGCCACCGCCACCTGGAGGAGGAGTCCTGTTCGACCTACGAAGAACCGAGCCGCCAAGAGGACCACCCGCCGGACTGCCTGGGGGAGGCGGAGGCAGTGAAGGAGGAGGTGGTGGAGGCGGAGACGGTGCAGGAGGAGGAGGACATCATAATGAGAAGCTAACCGGCGAGCCCCCTTCCATTTTCGATGGCGACAGACTTAAAGTCGACCAATTTCTAACACAGTGGCACGTCTACTGGGGCATGAACCTAGACGCCCCTATTATGCGAAACGACTACAGGCGGTGCCTCCTGTTCTTGTCGTATATCAAAGGAGGAGCCGTCAGCGAATGGGTTCTGTCATTCCTGAACTGGCTCAATTGACAAATACAATGAGGGATCAGCCCCTATACAAGAGGATTATGGGACGCCGTAGCAGACGGCTTCAGCCAGCGATTTGAGAACACGCTGGAACGAGAACAAGCACAAGCCATATTGAGGAAGGGCTTCAAAATGGTGGGAGAGGACGTTGACAAGTATGTCAACGATTTTGAACAGCTGGCAAGGAAGGCTCACTATCGCCTCAACGAACCCCAAACCATCGACCTCTTCACGGCGGGGTTGCCCAAGGAACTATTCAAAAACGCATTCCAATTCGATGAGCCCATCACGTTCGACGACTGGAAAAGGGCTGTCCTCAAAAGACAGAAAAATTACATACACCTCAAAGCGAGGCTCAACGAGTACAAGAATACCCCTCCGCCCAAGAAACAAAGCGGAAACACGGGGTGGGCGCTCCCGCAAAACCTGCCACAGACCAATCCCTGGGCCATGGACACCTCGGCAGACCGCGCCAGAGTACGACTTGTGGGGTCAGAAGACATCGACTTTAACAAGCTACCGCATCGCGACTGGCCTACGCCTGCACCCCCCTTCCCACCTAGAGGAGGACCTGGAGCACGAGGAAGAGGCAGGGGAGGATCTCGACGGGACTTAAGGAACGTCCTATGTTATAACTGTCATGCCCCAGGACACCTCTCACGAAATTGCCCCTATCCAAGGAGCCAGGGACAGTGGCCCAATCCACCTTCCAGCAGTAGAATGACCGAAACCGCCTGGCCGCCGCAGTGGCCGGGATCCCCTGGCCCCACGTCTCAATACGAACCATCGCTGCCAGGATACGCCACGCCGGCACCCAGTGCGACACCCGCACCACAAATTAACACGGCAAAAACAGCGGGAGAACAGGCAAAGGAATGGCTAACACAGGTGGCCAACAGCACGGACGAGGTAAAAGACCTCATACTTCAAGACCTGTGGGGGAAGGAGGGTTTTCAGGCCGCCCTCACCCGTCAGTCTGGGTGAGGGCCTTACGATGTAATTCTGTAATTGTGACAACGCGCTATCGATCTCTACGAATTCCAGTGACTGTCCGAACGAATTACCAAACGACTGAAACCAACGCGCTAGTAGACTCCGGTGCTACCGACAATTTCATCAAGCCAAGCATGGCCGCTCGGGCAGGCATCCCGATATGGCCATTAGAAACGCCTCGCAAAATATGGAACATAGACAACACAGAAAACAAAGCTGGGTTGATCACTCATTATGTTAACCTAGAGGTGAAAACACGAGGACAGATTAAAAAAATGACCTTCCTAGTCACCGATCTCGGCAGCGAAGACATGGTGCTCGGCTATCCATGGCTAAGCGCCTTCAAGCCCACCATCAGTTGGGCTACGGCATCCATGCATCCTGACACACATCCAGTGGTACTGGCAACCACGGAAGACTTACTTACGACGCCCGCAATTTGAGCCCTAATCACAGCAGAAAAAGAAGCGATCGTTCAAGAACTAGAAGAAGAGACCTTCGCACAGGCCACTACTTCGACAGAACTGGCAATTTCAGCAAAACAACAACAGACGGCAGCAGTACTGCCGCTGGTATACGCAGAGTTCAGCACACTCTTCAGTGAGGAGGCCTCCCATCGCTTTCCCCCGGCGAGACCCTGGGATCACGCGATCGACTTCAAACCATCGGCGCCGGCGTCGATCGACTGCAAGATATACCCTATGACGCATAAAGAGGAGGAGGAGCTGAAGGAATTCCTCGACGAAAAGTTAAAACAGGGGTATTTGCGCCCTTCCATCTCCCCGTACGCCTCGTCTTTCTTCTTTATAAAAAAAAAGGACGGCAAGCTACGCCCAGTACAGGACTACCGGGTGATCAATTCGCACACCATCCGCAATCAATATCCGCTGCCACTCATTCAGGACCTCATTCTCGATCTCAGCAACGCCCACATTTACACGAAACTCGACATCCGCTGGGTGTCACGTCTCGACTCTTGTGTCTCTGTATTCGACTTGGGACCCTTACTGTACCGGTTGCAACTACGGCGGTAAGGTAGATTAGTTGCGGACTTACGATAGGCGATACGAGTATGATAGGAGATTGTGCGCGGATTGCTGACTGAGGACTACGCCACTAATACCAGTAGTAGTAGTATTAGGATTTGAGCTACTTACGCGACACGTCGGACGCTACCATACTGTGACTCATAGCAGTGCTTGAAAGCCTGCTCGACTTGTATTTAAACTGTCTCGTGAAGACCAAGATACGCCATCTTGGTCTTCTTGAATCGTCACCTGTTGGCTTCTTCTTTCTCTTCGCCTTCGCTCAAATTGTCCGACTTCGCTCGTGACTTAGACCTTCGACATATTGGTATACCTCCGCGTATTTACCACAACTCAGGCTTGGACCTCCGCGTCTTCAAGCAGTAGGACCGACATATCGCTAAGTTGTTGCCGCTGCTTCGTGCTCAAGTCGAGCTCATGTCGTGACGGCGTTACATCAAGACCAAGATACCATCGTGGCCGCAACAACAAGAGATCAGTGGACGAGCTTCCGTCCTTACTCAATACCAAGAAGGGGAGAACGAAACGTCCCCACTCGCTTTCTACAAGCTGCTAGCTGGAGGGACAGACAAGAAGAAACCGGATATTTTGTGGAATTCAACGGACCTACTAGGTTCCGCCCAGTTGAGTTCAACTTCGACTACTTGTGTTGGGTGGAAGTTACGTGGAACCTGATAGACTCCCAGTGGGATGTAATATGACCGGCAGGACCTCAATATCGCTGCAATATTGACGCACGAGAGCTCAATAGCAGAGCCGACTGGGGTCCCATTGACGGACAGGTAAGAGAACACTCCACCGGAGAAGTGGTGTCAGAAGAAGAAGAAGGAGAAGAAGAACAAAGTCAAGAAGAAAGCGAGGGGCGAGAACCCAACCAGACTGAGACTAGCGGAGGAGCAATACAAGATCTTCTCCTCGAACGAGCTGAGTCTGCCCATATCACAGAGCCAGAACCCATTCACATTCGATCACCAGCCATTATGGCCACCATCACACAAGCAATGGAAGAGGTGGCGCTTGAAGAATCGCACGCCATACGAGCAGAGGCAAGAGAAATACTCATGCCTATCAACCCTGAAACTGGAAGGCGGGAGACGGCAGACGATGCCGCAATATTTTGAGCCCTAGGATCCGACAGAGGAGACCCGCCGTCAGGACAACCGGTCGCACTGGAACTACCTCCGGGGATCGGCGGACCCAGTGGAGATCCACCACCGCCGCCAGGAGGAGGAGTCCCTTTCGACATACGAAGAACTGAGCCACCGCGAGGACCACCCAGTGGACCGCCTGGTGGAGGCGGTGGAGGTGGAGGCGGAGGCAGAGGAGGAAACGCCGGTGGAGGAGGAGGAGGACATCATAACGAGAAACTCACCGGCGAGCCACCTTCCATTTTTGACGGAGACAGACTCAAAATAGATCAATTCCTGACGCAGTGGCACGTCTACTGGGGCATGAACTTGGACGCCCCCATCATGCGAAACGACTACCGGAGAAGCCTCCTATTTCTATCCTACATCAAAGGCGGAGCTGTCAGCGAATGGGTGCTATCCTTCCTGAACTGGCTCAATCGGCAAATACAACGGGGGATTAGTCCTTATACCCCAGCGCTCTGGGAAGCTGTCGCCGACGGCTTCAGCCAACGCTTCGAAAACACGCTAGAATGAGAACAAGCCCAGGCCATACTGCGGAAGGGCTTCAAAATGACGGGCGAAGATATTGACAAGTACGTCAATGACTTTGAACAGCTCGCACGGAAGGCTCACTATTGCCTTAACGAACCGCAAACCATCGACCTTTTCACGTCGGGTTTGCCCAAGGAACTCTTTAAAAACGCATTCCAATTTGATGACCCTGTCACGTTCGACGACTGGAAAAGAGCCGTCCTCAAGCGACAGAAAAACTACATACACCTCAAGGCGAGACTCAATGAGTACAAGAGTATGACGACGCAGCCGAAGAAGCAAAGCGGCAATGCAGGATGGGCAGTCCCACAAAACCTACCACAGACCAACCCCTGGGCCATGGACACCTTGGCCGACTGCGCAAAAGTGAGACTGGCAGGATCGGAAGATATCGACTTCAACAAACTCCCGCATCACAACTGGCCCGCACCACCATTCCCACCAAGGGGAGGGCCAGGAACGAGAGGACGAGGCAGAGGAGGCTCTTGAAGGGACTTAAGGAATGTCCTTTGTTATAACTGTCACGCTCCAGGACACCTCTCACGAAACTGCCCGCATCCACATGTCCAACAACAATGGCTGACTGCTGCGTCCAGCAGTCGCATGACCGAAACCGTCGGATACCCCCAAGGGCCCGTATCTCAATACGCACCCTTGCAGTATGCCCCATCACTGCCGGGATACATGTCACCGGCACCAAGTGCGACACCCATACCCCAAATCAACGCAGCAAGTACGAAGACGGCCGGAGAACAAGCAAAGGAATGGCTCACACAGGTGGCCAATAGCACAGACGAGGTAAAAGACCTCATACTGCAGGACCTATGGGGAAAGGAGGGTTTTCGGGACGCCTGAACCCGTCAGTCTGGGTGAGGGCCTTACATTGTAATTCTGTAATCGTGACAACGCGCTATCGATCATTGCGAATTCCAGTAACTGTCCGAACGGAATACCAAACGACTGAAACCAACGTATTGGTCAACTCTGGAGTGACCAACAATTTCATCCGACCAAGCATGGCAAAACGGGCAGGAATCCCGGTGCGCCCACTAGAAACACCGCGCAAGATATGGAACATAGATAATACTGAAAACAAAGCTGGGTTGATCACTCATTATGTTAACCTAGAGGTGAAAACACGAGGACAGGTAAAAAAGATGACCTTCCTGGTCACGGACCTCGGGAGTGAGGACATTGTCCTCGGCTACCCCTGGCTCAGCGCCTTCGAACCCACTATTCAGTGGGCCACGGCAACCATACACCCCGACATGCAACCAGTGGTGCTGGCCACCGAAGAAACGTTGCTTTCCACAACTGCTACCCGAGCTCTGATAGTGGCCGAGAAGGAGGATATCGTACGAGAACTAGAAGAAGAGACGTACACGAGAGCCACCACTTCAACGGAACTGGCCATACAAGCAAAACAACATCAAGCAATGATCGTCCTTCCCCCCAAATACGCCGCATTCGGTAAGCTATTCAGTGAGCAAGCCTCGCATCGCTTCCCTCCAGCACGGCCGTGGGACCACGCAATCGACTTCAAACCGTCCGTGCCGGCCGCCATAGACTGCAAAATATATCCCATGACGCAAAAAGAAGAAGGCGAACTCAAGGAGTTCTTAGAAGAAAAGTTGAAACAGGGCTATTTACGCCCTTCTATCTCCCCATATGCATCCCCTTTCTTCTTCATCAAAAAGAAGGATGGAAAACTACGCCCTGTACAGGACTACCGGGTCATCAACTCGCACACCATCTGCAACCAATATCCCCTTCCCCTCATTCAGGATCTCATCCTCGATCTCAGCAATGCCCACATCTACACCAAACTCGATATTCGATGGGGCTACAATAACATACGTATCCGCGACGGCGACCAAGAAAAGGCAGCTTTTAAGACCAAGTTTGGCCTCTTTGAACCTACGGTTATGTTCTTCGGTCTCACCAACTCCCCCGCAACCTTCCAAGCCATGATGAACCACATATACCGTGATACGATCGCAAAGCACGAATGCCTTGGCACCACGATACGTGTCTACATGGATGACATTGGAATCGCCACTCACTTTGATCAGGACCTTGAAGCCCACATCGCGGCGGTCCGCGACGTCCTCCGCGTTGCGGAGGAACATGACTTGTACTTCAAATTGGAAAAATGCCTCTTCCATCAGCCACGAATGGATTACCTGGGGGTAATCCTTGAAAGGGGGGTAACTCGCATGGATCCCGTAAAAGTTCAGGGGATTAAAGATTGGCCAACGCCCACGAAGGTCAAGGATGTTCGATCCTTTCTCGGTTTCTGCAACTTTTACAGACTGTTCATTTGCGGCTTTGCCAACCACGCCAAACCACTCACCAGATTAACACAAAAAGACAAGGAGTGGTGATGGACGGATGAAGAAGACAAGGCATTCAACACACTCAAAACCCTCGTAACTGAGGAACCGGTTCTAGCCCATCCGGTACTTCAAGATCCATTTGAGCTAGAGGTTGATGTGTCAGGATATGCGGTGGGAGCTGTCCTATTACAGAAAAAGTCTGACGGAAAGCGACACCCCATAGGATACTACTCCGCAACGCTCTCAGAGGCAGAACGAAATTACGACATTTACGACTTGGAGTTGTTGGCCATTGTCAAAGCCCTGAGGAATTGGAGGCCGCTACTCGCAGGGGCCCCGCATAAGATCAAAATCTACTCTGACCACCTTAACCTACAGTACTGGAAGTCACCACAGAAGATTAGTCGACGAGTTGCTAGGGAAGTACTCGAACTCTCTGAATACGACTTCGAGATTCACCACATCAAAGGAAAGAATAACGGGAGGGCGGACGCCTTATCAAGGCGGCCCGACTACGATCAAGGAACTGAGGACAATGACAAAGTCGTCGTCCTACCCCCCGAAGTCTTTGTAAGAACCCTCAACATAGTGCGCACCTTTATTGCCAATCCAAATCTGCAACAACCGCGTCACCAACAGGACGAGGAGGTCATCAAGATGTGGGTAGACCCCCATCAACTCAAAAAGATACAGGGAGAGTGGTACAAGGACGGCAGGTTTGTGATAACCGGGCCCGCGTCCACACATCGTGTGCTGATACATGACCACCATGACCTGCCGATACACGGCCACCCGGGGATCGCAAGGACTCAACGAATCCTAGAACGACACTACTGGTGGCCACGACTACGACGAGACGTATGCGAATACGTACAAGGATGTGCGGAGTGCCAACGTAACAAAGTGAACACCCGACCTATATGGGCTGCACTACATCCTATTGCGCCAATACTAGAAGCCACGCCGTTTTACACAGTGGCAATGGACTTCATCACGAAACTCCCTCTGTCAAAGGGGTACGACAGTATACTAACAGTTACCGACCACGATTGCAGCAAAGCCTCCGTCTTCATCCCGTGCAAAGAAGAAATTACGGCTGAGGAAACAGCAGCCCTGTACGTGACTCACGTCTTCAAACGTTTCGGGTTACCGTGTAAAATCATTAGTGACCGTGACCCACACTTCACGTCCAAGTTCACCCGAGAAGCATGCCGAATTTTGGGGATCCAGCAGAACATATCAACGGCGTATCACCCGCGCACGGACGGACAATCCGAGAGGACTAATCAGTGGTTGGAACAGTACCTGCGCTTCTGGGTAAATGAGCGTCAAAATAACTGGACAGCTTATCTACCAATCGCCGAATTCGCGCACAACAATTGGCCACATGAACACACCAAACAGTCGCCATTTCAACTTCTGATGGGATACAACCCTCAAGCGGACTGGACGGATAAGCCATCTCCAGTTCCCCTCGTAGCTGCACAACTGACACAACTAAAAGAGGCTAGAGATGACGCCCAACGCCTCATAAAGAAAGCTCAAGAATCCTGGGTACGCAACAAAGATACGCCCAAATTCAGCGTCAATGACCTCGTATGGCTCGAGGGCAAACATCTCCGGACGAATCAACCTACGGCAAAATTAGCAGCGCGACGCCACGGACCCTTTCGGGTAACACAGGTGATGTCCCCGTACAACTATCAATTGGAACTTCCCATGCAGTGGAGCATCCATCCAGTGTTTCACATTGATCTTCTCACCCCGTACAAACAAACCCTTTTACATGGAGAAAATTTCACACGACCACCGCCTGAATTGATAGAAGGAGAGGAAGAGTACGAGGTCGAGGCTATTCTGGACTCCCGGCACTTTGGCAGGGGAAGACGCCTCCAATACCTCATCAAATGGAAGGGATACCCAGACTCGGAGAATCAGTGGGTCAATAAGGATGACGTCTTCGCGCCGGAAGCACTCTGTCTATATCAGGAAACGCTGGCCCACGGGAAAAGAGATAAAGTAGGGGTCATTTGGACGGAGGACAGTCATCCTCTTTTCCTTCGCTCAGCCATCACTCTCATGCCCACTTCTCCATTGCGACATGTCACACAAGCGCAGCTCCTCGACTCCCTCGCAGAAGACGCCCGCACCCTCCTGGCTGAGGACAACGACACCGAAGTCCCGAATACTCAGCTCACGCCATGGACACCTCTTGCACCAGCAGAGGGGCCCATCACTGCACAAGAATGGATCAACGTCGTCACCAGATTCCCAGACCCAACAACTACCCCCGACGACGACCGAGCCGTCGTCCACGTCTTTCGAAACGACCATGGTGAGTGAGAACCGATCGCCGCTATCCCCCCAAGCGACGACCTCATTGGCGTTCGCGGAATTTTCCCGAGCAATGACCAGCGTTCAAGCGCTGATGGAGTACGAGTTGGAGGGGTGGAGGAGAGTGGCGGCGGAGTGGCAGAAGGAACAGCTCGACTCAGCAGCGGCCCGACTGAGGGAGATGCGCGAGCGACGGCAGCGATGGCGGCAGCTGAGGCTGGCCATGACGACGAAGATTATTACCCGGCGAGACATGCCTTCCTTCGAACGAAACGCGATGCTGATAATCCCCTCATCACGCCATGGCTCGTCTACTCCGACGGCTCCCCCATGTACCGAGGACGTGTGCGCGTGCCTGGTGCCGCCGATCACCGTCCGTTCACCACCGCCGAGGACCCCGCGCATGTCATTGTGCCTGAAGGGTTCCGGGCGAACCGATGACCCCATTACATTCGATACCCCATCACCGGACCCGACGGAGTAGAGAGGGACGCGTCGCACGTCCAGATCATCGGAGGGGCAGACCCCCTCATCTTAGGGGTTATACCGGGCTCGCCACACGTCTACAGTAAGCCCTTCTACGCCGAGCCCCACGTCTCCGCCGCACTCCGCCCCATGTACCCGCACGAGGACCTCGTTGTCTTCGAAGCCGACAAGATTACCGATCACGCACTCAATCGTATCAACGATGAGTCGCTCACCACGGAGGTCACGCGCTTCCGTGCGGCTAGCTACGAGCTGGATCGACTCCGTGCCAGGGTGAGTCAGCTCCGCGCAATGATCGAGTGCGCGCAGGACGACAGACGCAACTCCATCTATCGCTTGGAGCGCGCTACTGTGTTGGAGCGTATCGCCGATGAACAGCGCGACTGGCCCGCCCATGACTTTCGGTGAGTCTGGGGTCTCACGCTAGAAAGGGGGGTGATGTCACGTCTCGACTCTTGTGTCTCTGTATTCGACTTGGGACCCTTACTGTACCGGTTGCAACTACGGCGGTAAGGTAGATTAGTTGCGGACTTACGATAGGCGATACGAGTATGATAGGAGATTGTGCGCGGATTGCTGACTGAGGACTACGCCACTAATACCAGTAGTAGTAGTATTAGGATTTGAGCTACTTACGCGACACGTCGGACGCTACCATACTGTGACTCATAGCAGTGCTTGAAAGCCTGCTCGACTTGTATTTAAACTGTCTCGTGAAGACCAAGATACGCCATCTTGGTCTTCTTGAATCGTCACCTGTTGTCTTCTTCTTTCTCTTCGCCTTCGCTCAAATTGTCCGACTTCGCTCATGACTTAGACCTTCGACATATTGGTATACCTCCGCATATTTACCACAACTCAGGCTTGGACCTCCGCGTCTTCAAGCAGTAGGACCGACATATCGCTAAGTTGTTGCCACTGCTTCGTGCTCAAGTCAAGCTCACGTTGTGACAGCGTTACACTGGGGCTACAACAACATATGGATTCGTGATGGCGATCAAGAAAAAGCCGCTTTCAAAACCAAATTCGGCCTTTTCGAACCAACGGTCATGTTCTTCGGTCTCACTAACTCCCCTGCAACCTTCCAAGCGATGATGAATCACATTTACTGCGATACCATCACAAAGCACGAACGCTTGGGCACCATGATACGCGTCTACATGGACAATATTGGCATAGCCACTCACTTTGACCATGATTTGACAGCCCATATCGAGGCAGTCCGGGACGTCTTACGCATCGCGCAGGACCACGACCTTTACTTCAAGCTCGAAAAATGTCTATTCCACCAGCCGCATATGGATTACCTGGGGGTAATCCTTGAAAGGGGGGTGACCTGAATGGACCCCGTAAAAGTTCAAGGCATCAAGGACTGGCCAACGCCGACAAAGGTCAAGGATGTCCGCTCCTTCCTCGGATTTTGCAACTTTTACAGACTTTTCATCCGCGGCTTCGCGAATCATGCCAAGCCACTCACCAAACTGACGCGAAAGGACGAAGAATGGTGGTGGACAGAAGACGAGGACAAGGCATTCAAGACCTTGAAGAGCCTCGTAACGGAGGAACCCGTGCTGGCACACCCGGTCCTTCAGGACCCGTTCGAACTAGAAGTTGACGCATCAGGATACGTGGTGGGAGCCGTCTTACTACAAAAGAAATCTGACGGAAAACGACACCCCATAGGATATTATTCCACGACGCTCTCAGAAGCAGAGCGTAATTACGATATTTACGACCTGGAACTGCTAGCAATCGTCAATGCGCTGAGAAATTGGAGACCACTGCTCGCAGGAGCCCCACACAAAATCAAAGTTTACTCCGACCACCTCAACTTGCAGTACTGGAAGTCGCCACAAAAGATCAGTAGACGGGTCGCCAGGGAAGTGCTCAAACTCTCCGAATATGACTTCGAAATTCACCACATCAAAGGGAAAAATAACGGAAGAGCAGACGCCTTGTCAAGGCGACCGGACTATGATCAAGGAGCCAAAGATAATAGTGAAGTGGTCGTCCTACCTCCAGAAGTCTTCGTACGGACCCTCAACACCGCGCGCACCTTCGTGGCAAACCCAAACTTGTTGCAACCACGCCATCAACAAGACAACGAAGTAATCAAAGTGTGGACAGACCCCCATCGCCTTAAGAAGATAGAAGGGGAGTGGTACAAAGATGGCAGGTTCATGGTAACCGGACCTGCATCCACATACCGTGTACTAATACACGACCACCACGACCTGCCAATACACGGTCATCCTGGAATTGCGAGGACACAAAGAATCCTGGAGCGACATTACTGGTGGCCACGACTGCAGAGAGACGTGTATGAGTACGTGCAAGGATGCGCGGAATGCCAACGGAACAAAGTAAACATGAGGCCCATACGAGCCACACTACACCCTATTACACCAATACTAGAAGCCATGCCCTTCCAAACCGTAGCCATGGACTTCATCACTAAACTCCCATCGTCGAAAGGATATGATAGCATACTGACAGTCATGGACCACGATTGCAGCAAGGCCTCCATCTTCATTCCGTGCCGAGAAGAAATAACGGCGGAAGAGACAGCAGCCCTGTACGTCGCTCATGTGTTCAAACGCTTCGGGTTACCACACAAATGTATCAGTGACAGAGACCCCCAATTCGCGTCAAAGTTCACCAGAGAAGTCTGCCGGATTCTAGGCATCCAGCAGAACATATCCACGGCGTATCACCCACGAACCGACGGGCAATCTGAGCGCACCAATCAATGGTTAGAACAGTATCTGCGCTTCTGGGTAAACGAGCGGCAAGATAACTGGACCGTCTATCTACCAATCGCCGAATTCGCGCACAACAACTGGCCACATGAGCACACGAAACAGTCGCCATTCCAGCTTCTCATGGGATATGACCCGCAAGCGGATTGGACGGATAAGCCATCCCCTCTTCCCCAGGTGACGAAGCGGCTGACACAACTAAAGGAAGCAAGAGAGGACGCCCAACGCCTCATGAAGAAGGCGCAAGAAGCCTGGGTCCGCAACAAAGATACGCCCAAGTTCAAGAACGGCGACCTTGTATGGTTAGAGGGTAGACACCTACGAACCAATCAACCAACGGCGAAACTAGCGGCGCGACGCCACGGACCCTTCCGGGTGACACAGGTGATGTCCCCCTATAACTATCGATTGGAACTTCCCACACAGTGGAGTATACACCCAGTGTTCCACATCGATCTTCTCACGCCGTACAAGCAAACTCCCTTACACGGGGAGAATTTCATGTGACCACCACCTGAACTAGTCGACGGAGAAGAAGAATACAAGGTCGAGGCCATTCTGGACTCTTGGCACTTCGGCAAGGGACGACGTCTTCAATATCTCGTCAAATGGAAGGGGTATCCAGACTCGGAGAATCAGTGGGTCAACAAAAATGACGTCTTCGCACCGGAAGCCCTTCGTCTGTATCAGGAAGCACAAGCACACGGGAGAACAGTTAAAACGAGCAGTGCGAAGATGGAGGAAAGTCATCCCATTCTCCTTCGCTCTACCACTACTCTCATGCCCACTTCCCCACTGCGACATGTCACACAAGCGGCACTCCTCGACTCCCTCGCAGAAGACGCCAGGGCCCTCCTCGCCGATGACGATGAAACTGAGATTCCCAACGCCCAAATCACCCCGTACACACCTGTCGGTCAGCCAGAGGGCCGCATCACCGCACAAGAATGGGCGAATGTGCTCGCCCAGTTCCCCGATCCTACTCAACCACCCGACGACGACTCCGCCGTCGTCCACGTCTTCCGAAACGACAGTGGTGAGCGCGAACCCATTGCCATCATCCCCCCAAGCGACGACCTCATCGGCGTTCGCGGAATTTTCCCGCGCAACGACGAGCGTTCAAGCTCTCCTGGAGTACGAGTTGGAGGGTTGGAGGAGGGTAGCGGCGGAGTGGCAGAAGGAACAGCTCGACTCAGCCGCGGCCCAACTGAGAGAGATGCGCGAGCGGCAGCAGCGATGGCGGCAGCTGAGGCTGGCCATGACAATGAAGATTACTACCTGGCGAGACATCCCTTCCTTCGAACGAAAAGCGACCCTGATCATCCCCTCGTCACGCCATGGCTCGTCAACACCGACGGGTCCCCCATGTATCGAGGACGTGTGCACGTGCCAGGTGCTGCCGATCACCGTCCGTTCACCGCCGCCAAGGACCCCGTGCATGTCATTGCGCCTGAAGGGTTCAGGGCGAACAGACAACCCCATTACATTCGATACCCCATCACCGGGCCCGACGGAGTAGAGAGGGACGCATCGCATGTCCAGATCATCGGAGGCGCGGACCCCATGATACTAGGGGTCATACCAGGCTCTCCTCATGTGTACGGTAAGCCCCTCTATGCCGAACCCCACGTCAACGCCGCACTCCGCCCCACGTACCTGCACGAGGACCTCATCATCTTCGCCGCGGACCGCATCACGGACAGCGCCCTCAACCGCATCAATGACAAGACCCTCACAGTGGAGGTCACGCGCTACCGCGCGGCCAGCTTTGAGCTGGAACGACTTCACGCTAGAGTGGCCCAGCTTCGGGCAATGATCGTATGCGCACAAGACGACAAACGCGACTCCATCTATCGACTGGAGCGCGCCACCGCATTAGAACGCATCGCCGACGAACAGCGGGATTGGCCGGCCAGGGACTTTTGGTGAGCCTGGGGTCTCACACTAAAAAGGGAGGTGATGTCACGTTTCGACTTGTACGACTGCGAACCCTTACTGTACCGGTTGCGATTACGGCTGTAAGGTATATTAGTCGCGGACTTTACCACAGTGATACGGTAGTGCGATAGGAGATACGGTACGATAGCTGACTGATGACCGACGCCACTAATACTGGTAGTAGTGGTATTAGGTTCGAGTTGTTTCTGCGATACATTGGACGCTACTATACGGTGACTCATAGCAGCGCTTGAAAGCCTGCTCGACTTGTATTTAAACTGTCTTGTGAAGACCAAGATACGCCATCTTGGTCTTCTTAAATTGCCACTTGTTTCCTTCTCCATTCTCTCCTCTTCGCCTGAAAGTTGTCCGACTTAGTTCGTGACTCGAGAATATTCAACTTGCCGGTGTACCTTCACGTATTCACTAAGGCAGGGGTTTGGACCTCCGCGTCTTCAAGCCAAGCAGTGTGTTACGATTTTTCCCTTGGACTCGTTCTTTCGCATGTCCCTATTCCTTTCCCAGTACTATACGAGCCCTGTACGATTACACGGACTTTACGATTACCCGGTTCCTATCGCGCGCCCTACTTATCGATGCTCCCGTCTGATAAAGTTCAACATGTGCTAGTTTCCGCTGTGTTCTTAATCACGCACGACCCCGCGTGATTTACCATTATTCCCAGAGCAACGTTCCCTTTATTCTCGTTATGTCCCACCCTTTGTCCTAGGATCAGCGATGGCGCCATCTGTTTGTAGTCGCCACACTAGTCACTGTCTATTTAAACCTAGGTCTACCTAGCTTGTACGGTAGACTAGACTTCTTGTGTAATACTACACTCGAACGCCTTTACATTCTCGCCGTCTCACGAACCCTCTGTCTTTGCCAGACCTTCGAGCCTTGGCCTTCCTCTACAATCCAAGTGACTACCGTCCTTGTGATCCTTGTGCATCATCTCGCTGAAGCCAAGCCCCGGAGCTTGCGCTACCGTTATCCGACTGACTTCATACAGGTCGTACGCAACGCCCCTGTAGTGGCGTTACATTAAGTCTAGTCTCTCGAACACCGTGGCTCTCACCAGCCGAAGTCGAACCAAGTTTGTCCAGGAGTACCTGGAATGACACCCCGACGACGACCTCCGATCCTCGATCAAAGGAACGGCCATTTGGAGGAGCACTCCTCATGACACCGGCTACTACATCTTTGACCCCGACAAAAACACCTACAACCCCATTGAATATATCGAGGATCAACACGTCTGGGCCTACGTCACCTATTCAGACAAAAAGAACTCTTGGTACTCAATCAAACCAGTACCCGCATCTCTTGGACTCGGACCAGGAAAAACCCGAATACAAGGCATCGACGTCGACTCTGACGTCACAGAACCTGACTCAGACAGTGAAAACCCAGATCCCACTCTCACACCCACTATCACCAGAACAGTTGACTTTGCATCATATGCCGACATGTCCAACACCCAATCCCAACTCGCAACCACCCTCACCCAGTCAGGAGGCAGCCAACCCAGCAGAGGAACGTCCTCCTCTACGGCTGCTCCAAGTGGTGGAGGACATCCTGTGGGAGGAAGTGCACCGGCAGGCGGAAGCAGCCCTCCGGGAGGCTCAGGAAGCCATCATGGAGGCGGTGCGCCTGGAGGTGGAGGCGGTGCGCCTGGAGGTGGAGGCGGTGCGCCTGGAGGTGGAGGCGGTGCGCCTGGAGGCGGAGGCGGTGCGCCTGGAGGCGGAGGCGGTGCGCCTGGAGGTGGAGGCGCAGCTGCAGGAGGAGGGGCAGTCCCAGGCCTCCTTAACGGGAGGCTCGGAGGAAATGCCCCGCCGGAATTTACGGGAGATCGGGAATCAAGTCGAGCGTTTCTTAACGCCTTCTCCCTCTATCGAGGAATGAACCCCACTGTGCAACAACTGGTGGTTCCGTACTCCCGTGCAATGACCCTCCTTTCCTACATTCGAGGCCCCCTCGTTGATGATTGGGTCGAAGAACAAATTCAGTGGCTTGTCGCCCAACTAGTAGCAGGAGTGGCCCTTAACGAAGAAAACCTTTGGGACACCATTGAAGCGCGATTCATTCAGGCCTACACTGATACCACACAACAACAGAAGGCCCGGCACTCCATCCAAACCCTTAAAATGGAGAAAGAAGATATCGATACGTACATCGCAAAGTTCTCGAACCTCGCCAACAAAGCAGGATACAATAAAGACGAAGCCACCACATTAGAAATCTTCCAGAAGGGACTCCCCAACGCCCTTGTTATAAATGCAATCAAATTCCACCACCCAATCACATGGGATGACTGGAAAGCAGCCGTAACACTGCAACAAGCCGAATACCTCCTCCTAAAGGACAAACTTACGAAAGGAGGAAACAATAAATGAGGGGGAGCATCCCATGACCAGTGGTTGTCGGCATTGAACAAAAACTGAGATCCTAACGCAATGGATGTCAGCCGCACGAGAGCCAGAGCCGCTTTAACAGACACCGAAAAACTGCAACTGCAGAAAGAAGGAAGATGCTTCCGTTGTCGAGGCCAAGGGCATATCTCCCGCAACTGCCCTCAGAAGTCTACCACCATCAAAACAACCGAAACCACAGCTCCCACAACCAACGCCCCTACAACCACCACCATCTCCATGACCGCATCACGCCCCCTCTCCAACAAAGAACAAGCGGATGCCCAGGTAGCAGCACTATTCGCTCAAACCCCAGAAGTACGAGAATTGATGGTGGACAAATTATTTGGCCAGAAGAAGGATTTTCTGAATGCTTGAACCCCGCGGCCTGGGCTAGAGCATTAAAACTTAGCGTGTACAATAGCAGATTCCGATCCATGCGAATTCCAGTTCTTTTCAAATCTGCTCACGCAACGGCCGAACGAAATGTCCTCATCGATTCCGGGGCAACCGACAATTTTATAAGCGCAAACCTCCTGAAACGACTAAAAATAGCCTGGCTACCCACCGAACGACCCATTAAGATATGGAATGTGGATGGAACCCACAACCAAGGAGGGGAAATCACCTCCTTCACCGACCTAACAGTCAAAATGGGGGGAAAGACCCAACATCTCAGGTTTCTCATCACCGACCTGGGAAATGATGAAGTCATACTCGGATATCCTTGGTTCACAGCCTTTGAACCAAAGTTCCACTGGCAAGATGCCACCCTCGATGAAGAGTTCCAACCAGTAGTAATCACCAGCCTAAATTTGTCAGACGAAGCCATGCCCATGGAAGCCACCATTAAGGCATTGGAGACGTATCAACTTGACGAATTGGCTTGGGAGCAACTGGAAAAAGAAGAAGAGCCACTCATTTGATTGCGAAAAACAACAACAGCATCAGAACTTGCACAGCAGGAGGTGGCTAAGAAGCCGCAAAAGACCTTTGAAGAACTCGTACCCAAAGAATATCGCAGGCACCATAAGGTCTTTAGCGAAAAAGCCTCCCAACGTTTTCCTCCTTCACGAACGTGGGACCACGCCATTGACCTAATCCCGACTGCTCCCGAAACCATGGACTGCAAGGTGTACCCACTTACAATCCCCGAAACCGAAAAACTGTCTGAATTCATAACCGAACACCTGGACAAAAAGTACATCCAACCTTCAAAATCCCCCTACGCCTCCCCCTTTTTCTTTATCAAAAAAAAGGATGGGAAACTGCGGCCGGTGCAGGACTATCGTCGTCTCAACGAACTAACCATAAAGAACCACTACCCGCTCCCCTTAATCCCCGAACTTATTGATCGGATCCGAGAAGCACGACTCTACTCCAAGCTCGATATCCGATGGGGATACAATAACGTTCAAATCAAACCAGGTGACGAGTGGAAAGCAGCGTTCAAAACCAATCAGGGATTATTCGAACTGCGAGTCATGTTCTTTGGCCTTACCAATTCCCCCAGCACCTTCCAAACCATGATGGACACCATATTCCGGGAACTGGTTTTGACCGGAGAAGTCATTGTCTACATGGACGATATTCTAATCACAACAGCAGACAACCGTGCCCATCATCGACGAATTTTACATCGCGTCCTGGACCTATGTGACGAACACGATCTATACATCAAACCAGAAAAATGCGTGTTCGAGGTCTATGAAGTAGAATACCTGGGGCTGATCATCGGACACGGCAAATTGCGAATGGACCCGGTAAAAGTGCAGGGTGTACGGGATTGGAAAGCACCAAAATCCCTAAAGGAAGTACGAGCCTTCTTAGGCTTCTGCAACTTCTATCGACGATTTATAAGGGGATTCTCCACAATGGCGAGACCACTCCACGACCTCACCAAAAAGGACACGCCATGGGAATGGACGGAGCTCAGACAAAAAGCATTTGACACCATTAAAGAACGAATCAGTTCCGAACCGGTACTTCTATTCCCAAAGTTGGATCAACCCTTCGAAATAGAGGTCGATGCCTCAAGCTACGCCCTGGGAGCGGTGTTAAATCAAAAAGGGGAAGATCAAAAGTTGCACCCAGTGGCCTTCTATTCGGAATCACTAACGGAAGCGGAGCGTAACTACGACATTTACGACAGAGAACTACTAGCCATTGTCAAAGCCCTACGAACGTGGCGCACGTACCTCATTGGTTCCCCCCACCTGATAACCATCCACACCGACCATGCTAACCTCCAATACTGGAAAGAACCAAGAAAAATCAGTAGGCGCGTGGCACGAGAATTCCAAGAACTCTCAGAGTACAATTTCGTACTCAAACACATCCCTGGCACCAAGAATACCCAAGCAGACTCCCTATCAAGATGCCCTGATTACGACGACGGAATAATGGATAACGACCACGTCACGGTATTACCCGAACAAATGTTCCTGAAGGTCACCCAGACGTCCATGCATGATATGGACATATGGACTCAAATTACTCAGAACATGGAAGAATCGGCAGTACTTCCATGGGTCGAACCCCATAACCTAAAAAAGCACGACGGGCTATGGTGGAAGGGAGACGCACTCGTTGTTGTGGGAAACAACGACCTTAAGCGGGGGGTAATCACCTTTTTCCATGACACTCCGAGCGCCGGACATCCAGGAATCGCCAACACCCTAGAACTAGTACGACGCGACTTCTGGTGGCCGAACATGCGAAAAGATGTAGAAGCGTATGTCAAAGGATGTGCCACCTGTCAAAGCAACAAGATTAACCCTCACCGACAAAAACCCCACCTATTCCCCATCACCACAGACCCAACAGCCGAACCCTTTGAAGTGGTAGCAATGGATTTCATAGTCAAACTCCCCATATCAAATGGATTCGATTCAATTCTCACTATCACCGATCATGATTGCTCAAAAGCATCAATATTCATCCCCTGCAACGAAACCATCACGTCAGAAGGAGTGGCCAAACTCTATCTCCAACACGTATACCCTCATTACGGCCTACCCAGAAGAATCATATCCGACCGAGACCCCAGATTTGCATCCACTTTCATGAGACAACTGTGCCACACTCTGGGAATACAACAAAACATATCATCGGCATATCATCCCCAGACTGATGGCCAGTCGGAACGCACCAACCAATGGCTGGAACAGTACTTACGACACTGGTGCAATGTCAGACAAGACAATTGGGCAGAAGTTCTGCCGATGGCACAATTCGCACACAACTCCTGGGTGAATGCCACGACCAAACACTCCCCATTCTCACTCCTTATGGGATGGGAACCACGGACCACCTGGAACCCCAAACCGTCGAACTGCCCAACCGTAGACCAGCGATTGGAAGAGCTGCTAATACTCAGGCAACATGCCCAGGACAGTATCAAACATGCGCAACACCTTATGATGCAACGAGGCAAAACGGGGTTCACACCCTATCAGCAAGGAGACCAAGTATGGCTAGAAGGGACAAACCTCCGTACCTTCTACCCCACAAGTAAACTAGCTCCAAAGAGACACGGACCATTCAAGATAACAAAGGTTCTATCAGATGTTTCCTATGAACTCGAACTCCCCGCCACATGGAAGATCCACCCGGTATTCCATGCGAACCTTCTCACACCATATAAGGAGACAGAGATGCACGGCACAAACTTTACCTGACCTCCACCTGACCTTATCAATGGAGAAGAGGAGTATGAGGTGGAGCGCATTGAAGACGCCCAAGTACGTGGGCAAGGGCGCAAACTCCACTACCTAGTGAAGTGGAAAGGATTCCCACCAAGTGACAATACGTGGGAACCGGCAACCAACATGACCAACGCCACAGACGCTATCAAGGATTACTATAGACAACACCCATCCGCCAAAGGGGCTGGACGAACAGCATAAAAGGAATTCGACCACACTGAAGAGTTCCCCAGTCCCACAATGTCCAATACACCAGTCTCCGACACCACCCTAGTTCAAGTCCTCAGTAACCCGCAACTCGAAGCTGCCCTTGAACAAGGGATCGTTACCATCGACCTTTCACACATCCCCCGACTATCACCACCACCGTCTCCACAGGTCGCTATGACCGTCAACCCTGTTCCCATAATACCCCGAACTCCAGAACAAGAACCTGGAGAACTTACCCCGTCAACGCCAGAAGAAGGACAATACTCCCCCACACCTCCTCCACAACAGTCGTGTACTCCCCCACCTGAACCACCCGCACCCTCGCCACCATCGTCCTCACCCTCCACACCACCACCACCGCTCGAACCCTTCACTCCAGTCCGCATCCACACACCTATCGACTACAACCGACCTGACTCCTGTTACGGACTGGACTTGTTTTCAACTTTACCTTAATTTCTTACTTACACTTGCATTCGTGGGAAAGTCTTTCCTTTCTTGGTTTTCCCTTTTTCGGACTTGCTGCGCACTAGGAGCCTTAAGATTCTCTCCTAGTGCAAAGTGAGACAATGAGACACTCATTGTCCTTATTAGTCTTTATTACTACTATACTTGGGCTAAATGCACCCTTTTATGGCAGGTGTCTCATTTCTATTTTTAACTTTGAGACATGTCTCACTTGCCTTTTATATCCTTGCTTCTTCTCACACTTACTGCGGATAGCTGTGCACACTTTCTTCTTTTTCCCGTGCCTGCTGCGGATTGCTGTACTTTCTTCTCACGCTTGCTGCGGATTGCTGTGTTACTTCTCACGCTTGCTGCGGATTGCGCCATTTGTTTGTTCCGCACAAACAAACCTTTTTCTATGTAAGTCGTGGCCCTAGGTAGCTTGTATCCTTAGACTCGACTTCTTTACCATCACAGTATACATTGTTTTCCCATTCCCTTGGGGTAACTCTCTGCTGAGCCGTCGAACCTCTTGAACCCCCTTGAACTCCTCTCACATCTTGAGTATTGTGTCATACTCTGAGATCCTTGTTAACCACTTAAACCTTGCCATTATCGGCTGAACCCTCGCTCATTGACATAGAAAGACCAGACTTGCTCACGCCGAGCTGAACGTTCCTACTGTAACGTTACAACTCCCCTCCTGACGACTCTGATGACCCCGGCGCCCCTTTCTTCCCAAATACTCTAGGCACCCCGAAGTTCTACCCCCTGCAGATCCCATTACCCGACGGTGGATCCAATACTGCGAAGTACATCTACTATCGCAAAGGGTTCACCGAGGTAGTGGGGACAATGGGCGCTGGTCAACCACATTACGGGGAAATAGTCTATCTCTCGTCGCTCCGGCCCAACGTCTTGGCACCCCCCTTCACAGCTGAACAACTCCAGTTCTTTGATCCCCACGACATTCGCGCCTGTGCCCTTGACGAAACCCTTATCGAGCTCAACTCCCCACGACTCACAGCTGAAGTCACTAGGTTGCGTACTGGGCTTCTCGCACTCAAGGAAATTGATGAGAAGTGCGAGAAACTGGAGGAAGATGCTCGCAAACTGCGGTTGGAACGACTCACGGTGGACCTCATGTTGGCCAGCACCAAAAGACGACTTCAGTATGCGGGAGCCCTCGCCACCATTGGTAACGAGTACGCACGAATGACGGCCCTCCCAGCTCCACTCAGGCACTCGCATTACGCCATCCCCTTTTCCCCACGACGAGGAGGACCACTGGAATTTCCCCGTCTCGCCGACAAACCCCACCGACGACGCTGCTATCACTGCGGCAGTTACCATCATCTCATGCGCGACTGTCCGACTAGGCCGCGACCAGCCTGCCGACATTGTCAAAGTCAAGAGCACCAGTCTTATCGGTGCATCTTTTGTCGCGCAGGAATGGTCGAAGAGGTCATTACCACCTCTCAAGCCGATGAGCGCATTCGGCAGGCAATAAACACGGAAGCATCCACTTCCTTCACGGTTCCAGAACCCCCAACAATCGCCGCCGAAACTCAAGGGAGGTGGTGCGGACAATGTTTCCGCACCAACGCAGACCACGACGAGATCCGATGCCCACAGTACGAAATGTGCCGCAAGTGTGGAAAGCGCAGCCCCCTCTTCTTCCTTAAAACCCACTACTGCTGACTCGACGTTTCTCCATGGCCGGAGAATGACCTCGACGCCGACATCTACAACCTCGTCGACCCAGAATCCTGAAGTCGAGGCGTCTTCAGGCCAAGACGGGGGGTAATGTTACGATTTTTCCCTTGGACTCGTTCTTTCGCATGTCCCTATTCCTTTCCCAGTACTATACGAGCCCTGTACGATTACGCGGACTTTACGATTACCCGGTTCCTATCGCGCGCCCTACTTATCGATGCTCCCATCTGATAAAGTTCAACATGTGCTAGTTTCCGCTGTGTTCTTAATCACGCACGACCCCGCGTGATTTACCATTATTCCCAGAGCAACGTTCCCTTTATTCTCGTTATGTCCCACCCTTTGTCCTAGGATCAGCGATGGCGCCATCTGTTTGTAGTCGCCACACTAGTCACTGTCTATTTAAACCTAGGTCTACCTAGCTTGTACGGTAGACTAGACTTCTTGTGTAATACTACACTCGAACGCCTTTACATTCTCGCCGTCTCACGAACCCTCTGTCTTTGCCAGACCTTCGAGCCTTGGCCTTCCTCTACAATCCAAGTGACTACCGTCCTTGTGATCCTTGTGCATCATCTCACTGAAGCCAAGCCCCGGAGCTTGTGCTACCGTTATCCGACTGACTTCGTACAGGTCATACGCAACGCCCCTGTAGTGGCGTTACACAGTGGACCTTCATATTGCTAAGTTGTTACCGTCATCCACGCTCAAGTCGAGCTAACGTCGTGGCGACGTTACACCCATACCCAGGTACCCGCATGGGTTTACAAACCCACAATATGCACTATTGCTGAGATGGTATGGGGGAAAAGCGGGAAATTTCCAGGTCGGGCTGGGCTTAGACACCCAAAAAGCAAATTTTTTTGGGGACTTTTGGCCGACCCCCCCCCCCCCCCACCTCGGGTCACGGAACCACGACCCGGCCCCCCCTTGGAAGTTCGTGTAAAAATTTTCCTGAAGAAATTGGCTGGAAGGACTGATCTGGAGGACGCGGTCAAGAAGCTGGACAGATTGACACAAGAGGAGGCTCGGATGGCACTTGCAGAGGTTGTTGTGCAGGTTCAGATGGGTATTTTGTCAGTTGGGGGCGTTGCGACATTGCTTCCCACCGAACCTTCGTCAATTTCTTAACGAACTTCCTGAGACCCTGGACAAGACATACGAGCGAATTTTGAGGGGCATCAACAAGGCTCAAAAGGATAACGCCCATCGTCTGTTACAGTGCCTCGCTGTAGCTGTCCGGCCGCTTCGAGTTGAGGAGCTCGCGGAATTGCTGGCGTTCAATTTCCAAGCGTCGAGTTCGGGGGGGATCCCGAAGTTGAAGGATGACTGGCGGTGGGATGACCAAGAGGAGGCCGTACTTTTGACGTGTTCAAGTTTGGTTGCCGTCATCTCTGATGGTGATTCGCGGGTGGTGCAATTCTCTCATTTTTCGGTGAAAGAATTCCTGACGTCGCCTCGACTCGCACGGTCGGATGGAGATGTTTCACGGTTTCATATTGGCCTCGAGGCGGCGCATACGATCCTGGCGCAGGCGTGCCTAGGAACACTGCTTCAGCTGGACGAACACGCTGATGCGAGAGGGTTTCCTCTGATCGAATACGCTTCCCGACACTGGATTGACCACGCACGATTCGAGAAGGTGTCATCACGAGTACGGGGCGGGATGGATGACCTATTCGACACTTCTAAACCACATTTCGCAGCGTGGCTCCGGGTACACGACGTCGACGAACCCTGGATCTGGTTCTCACATCTGTCGCCATCACAGGGTTCCCCACTTTACTATGCTGCGTTCTGTGGATTTTTTGACCTAGCAGAACGTCTGATCATGAAGTATCCCGAACAGTTAAATGCAGGTGGTGGTCGCATCCTGGCCCCGCTTCCGGCAGCTTTGCACAAGGGACACTTCAGTGTCGCGGATTTACTCCACAAGCATGGTGCAGACGTGAATGTTCGAGGCGACGATAATAGGACTCCGCTGTACACTGCGTCGATCGATGCACGCGTCGACATCATGCGGTGGCTACTCAATCACGGTGCAGATGTAAATGCTTGCAAACGCGGCCGCCGGACTCCGTTGCACATAGCAGCATACCATATGCATCTCGATGCTATCCAAGTGCTACTTGAGCACAACCCGGACGTCGACTCGCGGGATTCCAACGACCGGACTCCATTACACCACATCAAGTCCTACTCTAGTGGTCATCTGGAGAGAATGGTCAGCGCCGTGCAGCAACTACTGGAACATGGAGCGGACCCAAATGCATGTGACGTCACGCACTCGACTCCGTTACATCAAGCCTCGTCCCGGGGATTTCTCCAGGTAGCTCAAGTGCTACTCAGTTATGGTGCGAACGTACATGAGAAGGATGAGCAGGGTAGGACGCCATTTGGAGTCGCTTCGGAAAACGGACACCATGAAATGACGAAACTGCTGTTAGAACATGGTGCCGTGGCCCAGCCGTAGCTTATATGCGTTCATGTTTCAGTTACCGACATGCAGAAATCTAATAATACCAGAATTATTTGTATACCGTAACCGCTAGACGAAACCAGAAGTGGCGCCGCGCAGGTATTGATATACGTCGATGAGTTGATGGACATCGCAGAATACACGCTGCGCTCCCACGCCATCGATGCCCTGTGAGCCATACATCCTTCAGAAGGAGGTATTCAACCCCGTGGAGAAGCACGACTTGCATCATATCAACCACGTTTCACAACTTGGCTGTAAGCGTTCGGTGTTTCCTAACCGATTCTCAACTGTATATGTGCATTACTAGAGATACAGTACTGTAGCGTCTTACCAGGGTATAGGAGACTGACATAGACCGCAATGGGTGGGAGAAAATAAGAGAAAAGTATGACGAGAGCTCCAGATTGATAGCAAGCGCATTCATTTGCGCTTGGTGAGGACCTTCACAACGGCGATCTTGATGATGCCAGCGGTGCTCTCGGACTCACTTCGCGACAGCGTGGCTGTGACGGCGAGGCGGATGCTCAGGCGCGCCTCTACGAGCTCCTGCTCGCGCAACCGCTGTGCGTACGTGATCCACACGCCTTGCGCAATCGCCTCGTGAACAATATCCTGCAGCAGGCGTTCCTCGCCCACTATGTCGAACGAGGGTGCATTGCGCGGTGCAGTGAGCGCGGAGTTCAGCGGTTTTGCAGACGCGGGTATGTATGCGGACGGAGTCGCCGCAGAACGCAGGTAGATATGGGTGATGACTCCGACGATCAGGGAAGTGGCATGCGAGGGGATCCTCGACCCGGTCAAGAACGGCCCGGATCGCGCGCACGTTTTCCTGCAGCGTGCTCAGAATCGATGGCGTGCTCCGCAGGGTGTTGATCCCTTCCGAGGTGGAGATCACTGGGACTACTGCAGAGAGGACAACAGATGTGTCGTTGATGCGCCGGTAATCTACGACGATAAGCCATCCGGCGCAGAAACTGCCCGATGAATTCGGCCTGCCCTTCGGCAACCGATCCGACGATCGCGTCTATTTGCGTGGCCTGCGACATGCAGTTGAGTTGAGCCGACAAGGCAAACAAATGAGACGCATACGGGGACGTTATATGATTCTGAAAGACTGCATCCGGTTTGTCCCACTGTTACGAAGGAACTACTCTTATCAAGAACGCGACGAGAATGAGAGAATACTTGTACTCATGCCTCAGCTCGATCTATTCATGAGGTCAGAATGCGACCATACTGTCTCGTACCACGCACAACTTACGAATCGCCTTGGTTATAATGTCTTGTAAGATGTTCGCAAGGTTTCCGATGTTCTTTTTCGATGCTCAGGAGCACATCTTCGAGACTTTTGAGGTCATTGTGACCGACCTAGCGAATGGTAGAACGCGACCATTTGTGAGCCCATCTAGATGGCAAAATTAATATCCCAGTCCGCAACAATGATGTCTTCGCGTTTTGCAACGGTATAGGTCACGCAGGGTATCGTCTGCGGTACAGAACTTAGGCCTCTGTACCGAGGAAGTTCGGTATGTCGCACCCAAGATCCATGTGGACATCTGCAAAATCGAAGCCGTTCATCACTGTAAAGGGCATCGACAGCACACGGACGCACCAATAGTACCGTAGAGTCTAGGAGAACCGCAGCTACCGACGCCATATTTTCAGAAGGTCTCCATCGCGCGCAGTGTGATAGTTTCTGCCTGGGCCTATTTGCACCAGAGACCACGAATACAGAGGCGAGATCGAACTGTTCATCTGGAGTGAGCGGGGCACCTAAGAGGGCTCTGGTGTTCGTTTCATCCACGAGCTCAGTGATCTCCTGTCGCGTTAGTGTAGGCCAGCGGAGAGACAGTCGGCGGACAGACATTTTCAGAAAATTGAATAAAGCGCTTTCCGTCATTGCCTGCGCGGGTACGGGACTGAAGGAAGATGGAAATGGTGAAGAGGTCCAAGAGGACAGGGACCGTTCTCGTGGGAAGACTGGTGTAGCGAGCAATGTCATGGGACCCAGGCATTTTTATTTTATTTAAAAAAAAAACGGACTCTGCCTGTGAGAGAACATGGTCCGGAAATGCGAAGAGGAGCTCGAGCACGGAAGCGGCTGAGCCATTTATTGTGGTGGTCTTGGTGGGAGTGAGTGAATGCAAAGTAAGCATGAGTCCCAATCCCGACAGAGTTTGTCGCGTTCTGCGGTGCTCGCTCGGAGTCCAACTCAAGATTGTCTCTCTCCTTTCCTAATTTGGGCACTTATCCTATCTGTAATTTTTTGCTACAAACACTGTATGATATTGGCATCTGAGCTGCCACCGCAAGCAGCATTGGCAGTACAGTACTAATGCGCGTACAGTGTTTTTATTTATGTTGTGGAGAACTGACCTGGGTGCGCTTGAATACAAATACGGTATATCCCACGAGCGTTAATCCTGTTTTTTCAAGGGGCCTTTTCTTTTCATATGGTCATGCGATAGAATGCTTGGTAGTTCAACATTCAACTTGTGCTCTTTCCTTACTTGCGAGTTGGTGGGAATGAGTCAGACCGCATTGGGTGTGCTTGACGGGTATATCTGCGGCAGTTGCTCATCTTCCGTGCGATACACGTGACCCTGGCGTTTCTCGCCGGTCCGTGACTGACAGCCGAACGACTGTGCGCGTGGTATCCCTGGGTTTTATGCTTCAATGCTGCGGGGATAGACATTGAGTGAATGTTAATTGAATTACAAGGTTGCGAGCGTTCAAAAATATACTTTTTAGATTTCGGTCTTAAAATCTTTGGGCTGTCTTGCCGGGAGGGAGCAAGCGAGCATCCACAGTTGACCCTACATCACCGGAGGTGTCGTCCTCAGCCAAACCAGCGATAGGGGTGCGCGGCATAGTTATCGATCCTATAAACCTCAGCACAAGGACTAGTGCCAAAAAAAAAAAAAAGCACTGGTGCGCGCTGATTCGATGATCCCAATCGGCTTGACGAGGGCAAGGGCCGCCTCGACGCGCGCCATCTTCCCCGCAATCTCCACGATCACGCTATGATCGTCCGCGTCTATCAACCGAGAGCCAAACTGATCCGCGAGCACGTGCAACGAGTGCAGATGCTGATGCCGCTGGCACAGCGCCTCGTTCGGCGTAAGCAGCTTCCCGCCCTCCTCTCCCTCCGTGGGCGCGTGGACTCCTCAAATTAGCGCGCGAGGGCCATCTCGCGCTTGGGCTTGGGCTGTTCGGCGTGGGTGCGGTGCGCGGCTCGTGCGATGGCCCGCCTTCGAGCTGGTCCTCGAGGTACTCGGGCCCGAGGATGGATACTTTGACGAGGAGGAGCTCGCGCGAAGTCGTGCGCGTCTCGGTGTAGTCTAGCACGGCCCACACTGGTACCTATGCAGAAGAGGAGTTTTTGAGGGAGAGATGTTATTGGAAGGGGAGGGAGAAACGCACGAGGTCCTCAAGCTGTCGGTGTGCTTGCTCGACGACGCCATCTTGCCCGCTGATGACGATGCATATGCGGCTTAGGTCCCGTATCTCGGTGCGGCATACGACGAGTCGATGTTGAATCCGCGCCCGGCAAGGATCCCAGATACGCGCGACAGCACACCAGGCTCGTTCTGGACGAGACAGTTAAGCACATACCTAGGCAATACGTTTCATCAGCCCCATGGAATGAAAGAAATACAATAGTAAATCCGTGGCTGTACAGGAAAACCGAAATGAAAGCGAGTAAAAAAGTACCACTTACTTTTTGTAGGGCTGAAGGTTTGGTAGAAGCGTGTTGTAGAGGATGTTCGTCACAGCCTTTTCTGCAGACCGTAGCCGCGGGAGGTCCATCTTCGGAAGGGGCGGCGGCCTGACCTTATGTGACGTCTTGTAGTCGAGGGCGGACGTCGAGTCGTCGATCGGAGGTGGGGGCTTAGGAGGGGTCCCATCGGATAGGATGCGCAGCATCGGGGATAGCCCCCGCGTCGTAGAGAGGGCTCTTGAGACTACGCGAGTCCGAGCAGCGAGCATTTTTCTAAGGAATTTTGTGTCTGCTACAACATCAGAAGGTCTTTGGTGAAGAAGATGCGAGTGGGAACGTTGCCCCTGGACTCGCCGGGTGATCGCGCTTACGGAATATCAACCGTCTATACTCTATACGACTCTAACCACGAAACAAGCATCCAGTATGGCTGCTATACAAGACCAGAAAACGTCCTCGGATTCGTGCGTAAAACGATGGCCATCCACCCGTGACTTGATAATGACCCACTACTCCAGCCCGGGTCCCTCAGCATCGCAAAATACACGTATTCCGGTCCTATCGTCCTTGGACAGCCATCCAGACGCCGAACCGCAGGAAGGCCCATCTCAGCTCCGTGTTGAGGTGACGGGTATGTACTTGAATCCTGACCTCTTGATTCCCCGATAAGCATTTAAATTTCTTTTTCAGTCCTCCGGGCACACAATGTTCCTAATCTCAAGAACATTTTTGGCCTAAAGTTCTTTGTTACTGTCGCCAGTCAGGTGACAGAAAAGAAGACACCAAGTGTTTCGGTTAGTAAGAGGAGGACAGCGAGGTGGGGCGAGAGCCTTGGTCCCTTGTAAGACATCGTTTTATAATCCTCTTCTTCGGCTGAGAGATCTGTTTAGCATTCTACAACCGTCTACACCTCTTATACTCCGTCTTTTTGCGAAACGGGTCGGACGTCGAGACACCCTTATTGGATCGCATGAGATGATACCTGTCGAATCCCAGACTGGTTCGTTTCACTTTCGTCTCTTGTTAGAAACCTCGCTTGTTCGACTAGCTAACGTCTCGGGTGATAGACACTCCTTTTGTCCTCACCAATGGCGACAGACAGGCTGGACAATCGAACCAGCTGGTCACGCTCTACTTGACAGTCTCTGTGTCGCCGAACACAATTTCCTATCCGATCTCGCCCATCAATGCCCCCGATCTCCAATCGACCAATATCAACGACTCGCCTTCTGGAGAAGCTGGGAAGCCCTCTCTACCCCAGGGTCCCACGAATCCTACTCGTTCCACCATCGCCACTGGCGCTGAAGCTCTCTCACCTGAGAATGCTCTCCATGGCGCCGGCGAAGCTTTGGCGGCAATTAATCTCTCAGATACATGGGAGGGTGCTCTTGGGAGGATAAAGTGGGTGATGGATACAGTGAGCCCAGTTGCAGAAGTGCGTTGCGATCCCCTTGCTGCCAATCCTTGACCGAGCAGAATTTCGTCCTCAGCTCAACTCGTATGCAAAAATGGCACATGGCCTGCTTTTTGCGATCCCAAAAGTGAGCTCTTCGCGCTATTCTCCAGTTGAAATGTTTATGGAGTGTTTATTTGGACGCTAGACCCTCCTAGAACAGTTTCAACGCGATGACAACATCCGAACCTTGCTTGCCGCTATGCACGATTCCTTTGATTTCGCAAACCAGGAGGACCGTTTTAAAGCTATCAGCCGTGATTCCAAGCAGGCTCAAATCCTCACGCTCATGTTGCAGCATGTCTGTAATTGCTGTGACTTTATCCGATCATACGCGAAGGATTCGCAGTTCTGTACGTAATCATTACCCATTTCAGTGGCCGACGTAAACATGCGATTTTCAGGGAAGCGAATGTTGAAGAATATAGGTGGTCAAGTTAACAAACAAATCGAGGACTTCCGAACCACCCTTCTCGAACTCCACAAGGCGTTATTAGACGAGGCCACCATCACTACAGAGATAACCGCACTCCAAATTCTGGATGATGTAGGAATCATTTCGAGTCGGCTTAACGGGATGACTACGCAGCTGAAGTGGGTGTCCAGCCAAGTGTCAGACGCCGGTACGTAATCCTGGTACTTTGAACGCTATCAATCTGACAATCGTAATAGAACTGGATAGAAAAATCGGAGAAATCCCATATGGGACAGGTTCACGATTCGCGCCAGACAAAGGCTGTCTTACGGGAACACGCACGGCGTTCCTGGACTTCATCGTCAATTGGGTGAACGATCCCGCTTCGGAGCGTTGTCTCGTTCTTTTGGGGCAAGCTGGCACGGGAAAGTCATCGATTGCGCATGAGATCGCACGTCGCTTCGACAAAATCCATCGTCTTACGTCATCGTTTATCTTTTTACGGAAGGAGCAATCCAAACGGGAAGCTTACCACCTCTTCACGACACTTGCTCGCGACCTCTCCGACCGCTATCCTTCGTTTAAAGCCGCGCTTGGAGGGGTTGTGAAGGACAATTCCTCTCTTCGAGCCGGCACACGTGACTATGATACCCTGTTTCGATCCCTTATCCTGGAACCGCTTAAGGACTTACACATCGTCGGCCCTATACTTGTCGTAATCGATGCCCTGGACGAGAGTGGGGATGCAACCGGTAGAACTGGATTACACACGTTCCTCGCTAAGAACCTCATTGGACTTCCATCGAACTTCCGTGTACTCATTACCTCGCGGCCAGAGGACGACATCGAGTCGGCGCTAGTTGGGGCGCCATCAGTCAGGATCAAACGCATGAACGATTCTGAGCTGGCCACCAAAGTGCATGACGATATTGTCGCCTTTCTAAGGGAGAAGCTCCCATCGGAGGAGTTCAGAGGGTACGGCGACGATCTGGCAATAAAGGCGGAGGGTTTGTTTCAGTGGGCAGCAGTTGCCAGTCAAATCATCCTAGATCCTCCCGGGCGCTTTGGTTTTAACAGGAAAAAGGTTATAAGCCATCTTTTACAACCCAGTGCAAACCGCGGTGGACAAGACCCCTTGGATGAACTATACAAGGAAGTCCTTGAAGCATACTTCTCAGATCGGGAAGCGCGACTCCTATTTCGCGCTGTCGTGGGACAGTTCCTCGCTGCAATTGAACCCCTCAGTATCCGCTCATTAACTACTTTACGGCGACACGCCTCCGACGACGACGACGACGACGACGGTGATGCCGTTGTTATATTGCTCCGTCGCCTTGGCTCACTGTTGGGTAATGTCAATTCAACCGATGAAAATCTTCCCATCATTCCTCTTCACACGTCATTCCGCGATTTCCTCACAAATAAAGAGAAGAGCGGCGATTTTTGGATCGACCTTCATGACGCTCACCATCAATTGGCCCATTCCTGTCTCGGTATACTGCTCAAAGATCTCAAATTCAACATCTGCGATCTCGAAACGTCATATCTTGCCAACAAGGATGTCACAGACCTTAGATCCCGCGTTGACAAACACATCCCACCTGCTCTGTTATACGCGTGTTATTTTTGGGACGATCATATGGAACACATTGGCTTCGAAATCGGTCTGTTTGAAAGACTTCGAAGTTTCTTCTTGAAGAAACTTCTGTTTTGGTTGGAGGCCCTCAGCTTGACCAGCAATATGCGTCTTGCTTCTGCAGCGTTCTCGACTATAAACATGTGGTTAGCCTCTGATCAAGCTCGTGAACAAGTTGTAAGTACAATCGCTGATTTAACGAGGAAGGCGAACAACTAATAACTACGATCGCAACAGGTTTCTCCGACGAAACTAGAGGAATTGAGGTCGTTGGTCAACGATGCCTCTGTATTTATACGGCATTTCGGGATGGCCATGGCAAAGAGTGCTCCACATGTCTATATTTCTGCTTTACCATTTGCGCCGTCTCGTTCTCCTATCTCTGCACATTATTCAAGCTCATTTCCTCGAATCTTACGGATGAAACGTGGGCGATTTTCTCATTGGCCATCATCAGAGATGGTGATTCCGATTGTTGGGGTCTGGGTTCTCTCCGTTGCAATCTCACCGGATGGCCAGCGCATCGTCTCAGGCTCGGACGATGGAACAATTCGTGTGTGGAACGCCACCACGGGAGAGATGGAGGCAGGCCTGTTTACTGGTCACACGGATTTGGTCGAGTCTGTGGGATTCTCTCCAGATGGCCAGCGTATCGTCTCAGGCTCGGACGATAGAACAATCCGTGTGTGGAACGCCACCACGGGAGAGACGGAGGCAGGCCCGTTTATTGGTCACACGGATTCGGTCAAGTCTGTAGGATTCTCGCCAGATGGCCAGCGCATCGTCTCAAGCTCTTACGATCGAACAATTCGGGTGTGGAACGCCACCACGGGAGAGACAGAGGTGGGCCCGTTTATTGGTCACACGGCTTCGGTCGGGTCTGTGGGATTCTCTCCAGATGGCCGGCGTATCGTCTCAGGCTCGGAAGATCAAACAATTCGTGTGTGGAACGCCACCACGGGAGAGATGGAGGCAGGCCCGTTTACTGGTCACACGTATTCGGTCAAGTCTGTAGGATTCTCTCCAGATGGCCAGCGTATCGTCTCAGGGTCTTATGATGGAACTATTCGGGTGTGGAACGCCACCACGGGAGAGACGGAGGCAGGCCCATTTACTGGTCACACGGATTCGGTCGGGTCTGTAGGATTCTCACCAGATGGCCAGCGTATCGTCTCAGGCTCTTCCGATAAAACAATCCGTGTGTGGAACGCCACCACGGGAGAGACAGAGGCAGGCCCGTTTACTGGTCACACGTATTCGGTCGAGTCTGTGGGATTCTCTCCAGATGGCCAGCGTATCGTTTCAGGCTCTTCCGATGAAACAATCCGTGTTTGGAACGCCACCGCGGGAGAGACAGAGGCAGGCCCGTTTACTGGTCACACGTATTCGGTCAAGTCTGTAGGATTCTCTCCAGATGGCCAGCGTATCGTTTCAGGCTCTTACGATCGAACGATTCGTGTGTGGAACGCCGCGACGGGAGAGGCAGAGGCAGACATGTTTACTGGTCACATGTCTTTTGTCATGTCTGTGGGATTCTCTCCAGATGGCCAGCGTATCATCTCAGGCTCGGACGATGGAACAATTCGGGTGTGGAACGCCACCACAGGAGAGATGGAGGCGGGCCCTTTTACTGGTCACACGTATTCGGTCGAGTCTGTGGGGTTCTCGCCAGATGGCCAGCGCATCGTCTCAGGCTCTTCCAATGGAACAATTCGTGTGTGGAACGCCACCACGGGAGAGATGGAGGCGGGCCCGTTTACTGGTCACACGTCTTCGGTCAAGTCTGTGGGATTCTCTCCAGATGGCCGGCGTATCGTCTCAGGCTCTTTCGATCGAACAATTCGTGTGTGGAACGCCACCACGGGAGAGACGGAGGCGGGCCCGTTTATTGGTCACACGGATTCGGTCAAGTCTGTGGGATTCTCTCCAGATGGCCGGCGTATCGTCTCAGGCTCTTACGATCGAACAATTCGTGTGTGGAACGCCACCACGGGAGAGACGGAGGCGGGCCCGTTTACTGGTCACATGTCTTTTGTCAGGTCTGTGGGATTCTCGCCAGATGGCCAGCGCATCGTCTCAGGCTCTTCCAATGGAACGATTCGTGTGTGGAACGCCACCACGGGAGAGACAGAGGCGGGCCCGTTTATTGGTCACACGGATTTGGTTGAGTCTGTGGGATTCTCGCCAGATGGCCAGCGCATCGTCTCAGGCTCGGACGATGGGACAATTCGTGTGTGGAACGCCACCACGGGAGAGACAGAGGCAGGCCCGTTTATTGGTCACACGGATTCGGTTGAGTCTGTGGGATTCTCGCCAGATGGCCAGCGCATCGTCTCAGGCTCGCGCGATAGAACAATTCATATGTTGAACGCTACGACAGGAATTGCGGAAACTAAAAGCCACGTCGACTTCACTGATAGCTCCGTGATCACCGAGGAAGGATGGATATGTGGGAGTGGAGGTGAACTCCTCATGTGGATCCCACAAGCGCATAGGGCAAATCTTCACCGCCCGAGTAATATTTGGGTTGCCGGCAAATATGAAACCCGCCTCGATCTTTCGACTTTCGTACATGGGCAAAGTTGGATGACTTGTATTGACGTGTAGATAGAACCCCTACAGTAATCCGTAGATTTTCTTTAAGCCATCTGAAGTGTAGTGTGACGTTGATAATATTAGCTCATTGAGGCGGACACGCTGACAACTCGGTCGGTCACAGGTGTGGTGTCGACGCTTTGCCACCATGTAACGTGAGTTTGTCGAGCGATAAAATTCGCCGACACATACAGAATAGCCAGAAAAAGTAACTAGTTCATTGCGACGCCAACGGCCGTCTCCCACGGCATCTTACGTGGACCGATTGACAAAAAACATGAGCAAAAATGCAACTGCGACGAGGACGACGCTCGATATCGTCAGGCACGTCGTCCCGAGTGCCTTCCCACGGAAATCCCGCAGCCGCACACGCTCCCGTGTCATCACGTCCAGGTTCACACCCACTTTCTTCTCTGCGACGCAAAGCACCCCCTGGTCCGCCGCCAGCGCGACGGAGAAGTGCTCCGCGTTGCGCGGCAGTTGGCCTGCCATCTGTGCTAGCTGCGCCGCTAACTTCTCCTGAAGCGCCGTGCTGTTCCGCCAGTAGCGTAGATGCAGACGCCGAGTCGCCTCCGTGTTGCGTGCGCTGGTTGTAGACGGCATCCGATCCAGGGGGTGTCTGCGTCGGTAGGGTCTTCTGTCTGAGTGCCTCTAAGTCACTCAGAGCCGCCCTCCCATCATATGCCGCATAGTGTACTTGCTCAAAAAAACTAATTATTGATGACCGAGTCGATGGCCCGGGGGGAACAGTTGAAGTATGATATACTGCTTCACGAATAGGAAAAAGTGCCAGACGCGACGTACCGGTAGGCGTCTCCGCAGCTTGATTATCCGCTTATGCGCGCTAGAAACAGGCCCTGTGACGGCCGCTGGTATGAACACGGAAAATGTGAGAAAATACAAGGGGACAAGATAAGGCATGCGCACCGCAGAGTCTTCATGGCAGCCTGAGCTAGAACGCTCAATGCTCTAAGTGCTTGAATGCCTCCCAATCAACGAAGTACGTCGGGACGCCAATAATCTGTCGTGCGTTCCTCGGATGCGCTGACCGCTGCCAGTTCTGGAGGCAGTGAGTCCAGAAAAAAGGTGGCCGTTCTGGGATGGAGGCGGAGAGAGCGGCGGGCCGGCTGTTGCTGATGAGTCAGAGCCACCACCACGACTACACAGACCATGGTAGAAAGCTCAGCGATTCCCCCAACACTACCATCTGCGATACGGGAGACGTCTATGCCCGACAACATTCAACCTCAGGTCTACATCTATTCCCTCTTCAAGCGATAAAACTGTCGCTTTTTCCCACTCGCTCCTCGACATCACGGCGCGGGTCGCGCATTCTGTGACACTGCACTCGACCACAGCCGTGAACGACTCTAGGACAGTTTCGCTACTCCGGGAGCAGTCCACCGGACAGCACCTACTTTACCTGGTACCCCTTTTGTATATGATGCACCCGCCGCTATCCAGGTTTCTCTGACCTCGCCTCAGTCCCGTACACAGGTGGCGAAAACCATCAGCGCTGCCCAGGAGCGGAGACGCTCTGGCACGTGGTATGATGGCCCTCTGACTATTCAAGCACGCTGGAGCGCATCGGCGGCCTGGAGCTCTGCAGTTGGTATGCAAGCGTTCCCCGAGGCAGCCGCGGGACGCCCGTGCTCGGGGGGAAGGTGCTCGTATTGGACGCCGCGCTCATACCGGAGCCGACCTTGCGCGTGTCGTACGCCGCGTTGGCGGAGGGCCGCGATTCTCCATCCATGGATGCCTTCTTCTCCTAGCTAGTGAGCGGCGTTTCCAAAGGCGGGGACGGACGCAGACTACGCGACGCGCTGGGGTATCTGGCGCGTTCCGACGAACTCGCCACACACGAGGGAAACGGGGGGGCTCGCTGGTTCAGCGAGGTAGATGTGCTCGTCAAGGAGCTTGGGAAATTCATTTGGGCAGAGGCCGCTTTCCTTACACAGTGCGTACCCTCCTTTTATCCACATCTCAAGTCTCTTTCCTTTTTCGACACCTTCGGTCCTTGCTCTCAAGCCAAAGTTCGTGCGAGCGAACGTGCTCATGCGCTCATGTTAAATCTGACAGGGTTACGAGAGCTTCGTCTGTTCCTCTCGACGTTCTTTTGCGCCATGGTCGCGCGTTGGGCCTTCCATATCTTCATTCCCCGACACTCTGCTTCCTTGTTTATCCTTCACCCTAGACTCATCTGTCTCCCCAGCATAGCGCTCCAGCTACTACATCCTCACAGACACAACCCCCTACAATCGAGATCCCATCTACTCATCTTAATAACTGCCTCAGCAGGGACCACCCCCCGATCTGTGTCACCCGTGCAACGCTGACTCTCGTACAACTATCAGCGCTTCCACATACTCCGCCCTCCTCCGCTGATCCATTGCTATTTTGTTGTCCTTCGTTTCCGCTTGCCTCCAATGCGATCGGACTTTCGTATGATCTCCCATTTCCCACGGGTCCGGATGTCGGAAAGTACAGCTGGGTACTGGCTTTCGGTGCTGGGATCGTAATCAGCCGGTCTTGCATGTTGGAGATCGCGCCGGCGCTGCAACCCCACGGACTGTCATATCCAGGCACAGGGCCAAGCCTGTCTTTTGTTACGGGTAGCAGGGTGGATATGCTTGTTTGTATTCTATATCTATATCTTTTCCTTAGTTGCTCAGCTGACGAGGTGGTACTTCAGTTGAACTTCGAATGCGCGTTATCATCGGAGCAATATACGGCCACATAAGTACTTATTCCGTGCCCATAGGACATTATCGCGCCTTAATGATTTCCTGAACAGGTCTCTCCAACGAATATGCATCCGCCATTCCGTTTAACGCTCAAGACCCCTGACGAACCTGGGTTTTGTTGGAACGCGTGCAGATGTACAGTATGCAGGAAGCATGGGCCGTTTTGGGGATCGTGCGAGAACAGTGTTGGCTAGACGAAATCTTGAATAGAATCGCCTGGATGTCCGAGGTCGTTCCAGGGCCTCCAGTAGGCGACATTCTGAGGCGGAGGTAACCGAAGAAGAATTAAGGGCGCTTCTCTCGGGTCGGCGCTCACCCTTCTTTTACCTGCCTTTTGTCTGACGCACTACTAGTGGTGTCAGGTGGATGCAAATGGTCATTAGAATGCAAATTTTAAAAATGGCCTCAGATCACCCTCTTCCCGTGGTCCTTTCTGCCCCAAAAAAATACAGTAGGTATAGTAGGATCTATAGATATGAGATCACAATAAAAGATAAAAATCTATGGAGAATTTCGACTACAATGCGACAAGGAAGAGGGGGGAGTCATGAAAAGTAATGGCCCAGACCACCAGATCCCAACGATCTTGGTAAATGACATGAAGATCTGTTGGAATAGAGGGTTAGAATATGGTACTAGGAGCACCTATGATAAATTTGGGGTGATATTATGCATGCGATAGAGTTGTATCACCTTGGGAGTCTCTTGGAGTGATACTGCGTGACTAAGTTTGCATTGGGGGGTGAAGTCGGACGTGCTCACTAGGAGCTAGAAAAAAAATAAGCAAAAATCACCATTGAATAGGATATCCATTCTTCTATTAGTATGTACAATATAAAGTAGCTACGATGTGTTGTTGAAGCTACAGAAAATAAAAAGTCGATTTTTGCATAGGTACTACCACACTAGTATCAGGCACTTATACTCCTCATTTCATACCAGTCAATGTTTATGTTGCACCCGCAGCTGTCGTGCTCCCCGAGCGCCCGTCCATGCCAGGAATGGTCAATATCTCCGTGCTATTGAACGGACCGGCAGCAACAGTCGAGGTGTAGGGCGCGATGGGCGCAAATGTTCAGAAGCCAACGCCGGAGGAAGCGGTCCGGCGTGGGGGCGCGCTTGGATTCCCAGGGAAGGTATGGGCGGCGTCTCAGACTGCGCCATAGATCCGATTCTGGATTGCCTTGCAGGTGAAAAAACTGCGACCGGGTAATCGCCTTGGCTGAGAGGTGTGAACCTTACAGTTCGTATGAGAAGCCTGCTGGCATACAGTCGCGTGCGAGGTGTTGAAACATGGATTATCTGAGTCCATAAGCGGTAATACAGGTTTTGTTTTTAGTAACGCATATCGAAAATGCGGCGACGTTGTTTTGGGCCGCACCTTCCAGTATGAACATCCCTCTTCCGATGCGAGCGCTGGTAGTTTTCGCAATGGAATGGGGTTCTTGCAATGGCAGGTGAGTCACGTGATGACATCAGAAAAATATTGTTTTCGAACTTGAAGGTGAGAATAGGAGGACAGCAACGCACTCAGGATGTCCAGTCTCCTCGTGCCGCGCAAAATACTCCGCGGCGGCCTTGGTCGCATTGTAGCGGTGCCAGGTCCAGCTGGAGGAACCGCAGCCCACTCTGCGCAGGCGGGGCAGCCTACCTTCTCTTCGGTATTAGGTCGTCGGCGGTACCCTGAGGCCATAGGAGAGTGTGAATATTTGTATACGATCCATTGGCACAATGAACATAGGGAGATGGAAGGGGTGTCACGGTCAATGATGGGGTAATAAGAAGCTGTCCCGGCATGGGCAAAGGCGTGGGGGTCAGACTTGTACTGTACATATTCATTTCGACGTGCCGCTGGTACTACATCGTCTGGTTACGAACTGATTCCAAACCATCAGACGCGTCCCACGCTTAAGCGTCGCACATGTGTCGCGATCATTGATATTGAAATCTCATTCTGGCTGAATGCTCAACGCGTCTATCGTCGATGCACTCTCCTGTACACATTGGCGCTCGCTGGCGCCTCATGGAGAGGCGTGGCCACGAGGCAGTGTAACTGTCTGCCCAGCGTTCCTCACCTATACTCAGATCATCCTCGGTTCCTCCATAGTCGCTACTCCTCCCATGTCCCAGACGACTTCCGCAGGCGAATCTTCCTCACACTTCCAAGACATTTTCAACGCTGCCTTAAAGTCATACCAAAAGCAGACCAAGAAGGATCTTATCGCACATCCGCTTGCCTCCCAATTGCAATCATGCGACTCAATCAGCGCCATCCTTGCCGTGCTTCAAGACCAAGTTCGGGAATTCGACCAAGCTCATAGTGGCGATGAGAGATTGACAAAGTGGTTGGTCCCAACCGTGAACGTCTTGTACGCGTTTTCTGCCGCCGTGTCCGAGGGCGTCGGTCTGGTAAGTCTTGAAATTTGAGCAAATGTGGACCTCTCTGATGTATATTTGCAGGTTTTTTCGCCTGCGAAAGCGATCTTTGCCGGCATCGGTGTCTTCCTTTTGGAAAGTGCCCTTTCTATTCTCTAAGTGGATTATTCTGATGCCGAGGGTCTTATAGGCTGCCAAGGATGTCGCTGCAAGCAAAGATGCTCTTGCAGAGCTCTTCGAACGGATAGGGTTCTTTTTCAACCGACTCGAAACTTACACAGAGGTGACACCAACTGCGGCGATGACAAACGTAATCACGAAGATAATGGTGGAAGTACTCACGATCTTTGGGATTGCAACGAAAGAGCTAAGGCGGGGATCAACAAGTGAGTCTATCATCCGCCGTCTATCAATCTCCACTGAAGTATGCGTAGAAAAGTTCCTGAAGAAATTGGCTGGGAAGACTGACCTGGAGGATGCGGTCAAGAAGCTAGACAGATTGACTCAAGAGGAGGCACGGATGGCGCTTGCAGAGGTCCTGAGGATCACACACAACGTCCACGACGAAGTAAAAGTCGTTGACAATAAAGTGGGGGACGTGGGCGACAAAGTGCAATGCGTTGATGATAAGGTTCAAATAGCCATTGAGGGTGCGCGACGCGTGTCTAGCTAATCGCAAATGCCTTCTAACTTTTTTTTTTTTTTTTTTCCTTTCAGATGGGAAGGAGACGAGAGTGGTGGCGACAGAGGCGAAATCAATTATCCAGAAGACGGCAAACAACGTAGATGAACTCAAGTGTTCGTGATCTCATAACCTCGTCGTCGCTCGCTGCTCGCACTCAAACATACTCACAGGGACCCAACTAAAACAGCTTCTACGAGCGTGGCTCTCTCCCGCAGATCCGTCCACAAATCATAACATTGAGCAAAAGGCTCAACACAAGGGAACGACGGTCTGGTTCTTTCAAGGGAGTATCTTCATCGAATGGAAGTCTACTGGTTCCCTCTTGTGGATCCACGGAAAACGTGCGCATTTGTCAGCGTCTTTCACGCTCGCGCTTTCTGACAGACTCCGATTTTCGTAGCGGGCTCTGGGAAAAGCGTCATCTGGTTTGTTGTTCCTTGCTTGCTTCCGGTCGGAACTGATTTCTCGCCAGTTCTTCCGTCATTCAAGACATTATGGCTCTATGCGAAGCGGGGTCAGCAATCATGGCCTACTTTTACTTCGATTTCAAGGATCTCAGAAAGCAAACTTGTCACGACCTGCTACTTTCTCTTGTATCCCAGCTTTCCACTCGCTCTAGTCCTTGCTGCGACATTCTTCACCACGTTTATGAAACACACGAAAATGGCACTCGACAACCGAGTGACAACACTTTGAAAGCATGCCTTAAGGAGATGCTAAGACTACTGGGACAGGGTCCACTTTTCATTGTCCTGGATGCGCTCGACGAATGTCCTGACTCGCCTGGAATTCCGTCTCCCCGTTATGAGGTCCTCCAACTGGTAAAGGAACTCGTCAACCTTGATCTACATGGGCTTCACATTTGCGCGACCAGTCGCCCTGAAGTTGACATCCGAGCTGTCCTCGAGCCGCTTGCGTCTCGTTCGGTTTCCCTCCATGAAGAAAGTGGACAAAAATCGGACATCGCCGACTACGTTCAAAGTGTCGTAAACTCATCCCTGAGTGCGGCAATGAGGAGATGGAGAGCAGATGATAGAAATCTAGTAATAAAGACGCTGACAGAACGAGCTGATGGAATGTGAGAGCATGAAGTTATTCTATGCTAACGGCGGTTTCTCATGTTGCCATACAGGTTCAGATGGGTATTTTGTCAGTTGGATGCGCTGCAACATTGCTTCCCACCGAACCTCCGCCAATTCCTTAATGAAATGCCTGAGTCCTTGGACGAGACATACGAGCGAATATTGAAAGGAATCAATAAGGCTCAAAAGGATAACGCACATCGCCTTTTACAGTGCCTTGCCGTAGCCGTCCGGCCGCTTCGAATTGAGGAGCTCGCGGAACTACTGGCGTTCGATTTTCAAGCGTCGAGCTCGGGAGGGATTCCGAAGTTGAAGGAGGACTGGCGGTGGGACGACCAAGAGGAAGCTGTACTTTCGACATGTTCAAGTTTGATCGCCATCGTCCCTCGAGGTCGTTCGCGGGTGGTGCAATTCTCTCACTTTTCGGTGAAGGAGTACCTTACGTCGGCTCGTTTGGCACAATCTCAAGGCGATGTTTCACGATTTCATGTCGATCTCGAGGCTGCGCATACTATTCTGGCGCAGGCGTGCTTGGGGACGCTACTCCGGCTTGATGAAGATGCTGATGCCAATGTGTTTCCTCTGGTGATATACTCTGCTCAGCACTGGGTTGACCATGCACGATTCGAGAAAGTGTCATCACGCGTACGGGATGGGATGTATGACCTATTTGACAGCTCCAAGCCACACTTCGCAGCGTGGCTCCGGGTGTATGACGTGGACACAGACTGGGACCTCTTCTCGCACTCGCAGCCACAGGGTGTTGGTTCCCCGCTTTACTATGCCGCATTCTATGGACTTTATGACTTGACCGAACGTTTGATTATGAAGCATCCGGAACAAGTAAATGCGAGTGGCGGCCGCATCGTAGCTCCGCTTCCGGCAGCTTTGCACAATGGACACTTCGGTGTCGCGAGTTTACTCCACAAGCATGGTGCAGACGCGAATGTCCGAGGGGACTACGACAGGACTCCGCTGTACACTGCGTCGATCGATGGACGCGTCGACATCATGCAGTGGCTACTCAGTCACGGTGCAGATGTAAATGCTTGGAAACGCGACCGCCACACACCACTCCACATAGCAGTATTTTATAGGCATCTCGACGCTGTCCTAGTGCTGCTTGAGCACAACGCAGACGTCAACTTGCGGAATTCCTACGGCCGGACTCCATTGCTCAACACCATAACCTACTCTGATTATCAAGACGGAAAGGTCAGCGTCGTGCAGCGACTACTGGAACACGGGGCGGACCCAAACGCATGCGACGACAACCACTCGACTTCGTTACATCATGCCTCGTCCCGGGGGTTGCTCGAGGTCGTTCGAGTGCTACTCAGTTACGGAGCGGATGTGGATGGGAGAGATGGGGAGGGAAGGACGCCATTCCAAGTGGCCTCGTCAAACGGGCACCATGAAGTGACGAAACTACTGTTAAAACACGGTGCTGTGACTCTGCCGTAGTTAATATTCGTTCACGTTTCAGCTATCGACACGGGGAAATCTATTACTGTAATACCAGAAGTCTTTGTGCTATCATAGATGAAGCGGGAAGTGGCGCCGCTAATGCCTGAGGCTTGAGGGGCCGACGAGTCGATGAGCCTCACAGAATATGTACTCCCCTGCCATCAACATCCGTATCCGACCCCATGCGGAGAAGCGCAACTCGCATACCGGCCACGTTTCACATAATTTATTGACACAGGCACACTCATTTGCGCTTTGCGAGCACCTTCGTGACGGCAGCCTTGATGACGCTAACTGCGCGCTTGCACTCCTTGTGCGACAGCATCGTCGTGATGGCAAGCTGGATGATCGGATGTACCGCGATGAGCTCTTGACCACGCAGCCGCGGCGCGCGTACGGTCCACACGCCCACCTCATATACGATATCCATATCCTGCAGCATGCTCTCCTCGCCCGTTATATCAAACGACGGTGCTGAGCGCGGCACAGGGGTCGTGGGTATCGGAGGCCTGGCAGACGCGGATGCGGACGGCTTCGCCACAGAACGCAGGTGGACGTGGACGATCGGCGACGTGGGATGCGAGGGAATTGTGATGACCTCAACCCAGTCAAGAAGGCTTGGGTCGCACCCACGTCCTCTTGCAACATGCTCAGGACCGGCGGCTTACTCCGCAGGATGTTGATCCCCTCCGAGGCGGAGACCGCTGGGACTGCTGCGGAGAAGATCATTGACATCACACGGACGCACTAATCGCACCATAAAATCCAAGAGGTCCACAGCTACTGACACCATATTTGTAAAGGGTCCCTATCGCGTCTATCTAGATAGTTTCGTTGCCGGCGAGACCCGTGTAGTTGTGGCCGGAAGATTGAGGTCCCGCTTGCCCGCATTGGCGAGTTTTCTCCTGGGGCCATTTTCACCAGAGATCACAGAGTTCAGAGGCGAGATCGCATTGTTCATCTAGAGTGAAAGGGGCACCTAGGTCCATTCAACCACGAGCTGACATCAACCACCTGTCGCGTCAGACGTTGGTCAATGTGGGCCAGCGGACAGACACTCAGAGGGCTGACCATTTCAGAAAATCTTTTCGCTGTTGTCTGCGCGGGTACGGAAGTCGGAATTGTAGAAGGGTGCTCGTGGCGAGGAGGACCAAGAGTATTTCTATTCTTTTTAGAAAACGGACTCTGCCTGTGTAAGAACATAGGCTAAAAATGCGAAGAGGCTCAAGCGCAGGAGCGGCTGAGCCACCGATTGTGGTAACCATAGTTGGGGTAGAGCATAAGGTTGAGTGACGTGGGTCTCTCGACTGAGTTGGTCGCGTTCTACGTACGTCTTTGAGTGCCTCTCTCTCTTTTCGGAATTTGGGTATTTGTATTTACTTGTACTTTATTTGTAATTGTCCGCCACAAACGCTGTATGCTATCTATTCTCGAGTTGGCATTGTGACCGGCATTGATCCTGGCATTGACGCCACTAATGTGCGCACAGTGTTTTCGTATATGTTTTTGTTGTGGAGAACAGTGCTAGGTACGCTTGGATATATCTCTGAGAGTCTGAGCGCTGATCGATGATCATTGGTCACGTTGCTTGAGAAGGCCCTTCTTATCATATGCGCGTCCACGTCATGCGATAAAATTGTCGGTACCCCGTAGGTACAGTACTGGGGGTTGCGTCTGTTCGCTTGCTATTCCGAACGCCACGGTCTGTGCCTTCATTGCAGTAAAGCCTCATTCAATGCACCAGGGGTGTAGAGCATCTATTCACGGCCCCCATAGAGCTCAACTTATTGCATAGGCCCACGGATCACTTACAGTAATTCGGTATCTCCGACAGGGTTCTTTGTCTTCTCGTCAATAGGGACCAAATTACGCGTCGTTTATTTCTATCTTTTGAATCTCTCCACGTCACGATGAGCTATCCGATCTCGCCCAGTCGCTGATATAAATGTCCTATATCCGCTGAAACTGATACTGTGGAAGTTTCCCTTAACTAACACGGCCCAATGTTGGGGACCTCTTTTCTTGGGAGCACTTTCCTTGCTGCCTCCGTGCTATGCCAGCAGTTTCCTGTGACCAAATACAAGGGCACATGCCAAAATATAGAGGCGACCATCTCCTCCGCCTCACAAGTATTCTATCCAGGTGGGTCATCATGCCATATTATTGGCCGTCTTAATAAGAGTCCAACCACCATAAATGATGCCGGGCCCACAGGATCGCAGGTGTTCGAAGCAGATATTTCTCACTGGGCTAACTCGAGTTCTCAACTATCCGCCTGTTCTGTTGAACCGGGAACGCCCCAGGACGTCGGCCTAATCGCAAGTGCCATCATCGTCTATCCCCGCCATCAGACTGACGTTACTCTCCGTGAACGCCGCAGCTTCGCGAACTTGCCTCGACGCGCACGCCATTCGCAGTCAAGGGCGCTGGGCACTCTCTCAATCTCGGGTTCTCGTCTACCCTCGGTGTACAGATCTCTCTGACACGCTTTAACGACATCGTCATCAATGAGGATTCTGAGACAGTCGTGATCGGGGCAGGTCTCACCTGGACGGATGTGTACGTGTCCCTCATCCCCAAGGGTATCAATGTCGTCGGTGGTCGACTGAATGGCGTCGGGGTTTCGGGTTTGACGCTTGGGGGAGGTAAGCATTTTGCCTGACTCCTAGGTACACGACGCAGATTCGAAACTATGCTCGCCTGACAGGATACTCTTGGAAGACGAACCAATTTGGTCTCACATTAGACACCGTGACCGAGTTTGAGCTCGTATTGCCAACTGGAGAGGTGACAATCGTGACTGAGAAACATGAAGATCTTTGGTTTGGGCTTAGGGTATGTCCCGACCAGGGCTACGGTGGCAGGATAGCGAACTCACTGGCGCTTTGTTGGTTAGGGTGGACTCAACAATTATGTGAGTTCGCCTAATGGTTAATTCCCGCAAGACTAAATGAGTACGTCGACCAGGGGATCGTCACGAAGTTCACCCTGAAATCACATAAGCAGCCAGATATTTGGGTGCGTAAATACTTCTTCCGCGGAAGTGGTACCCTAACGGTGTATGTGGTAGGCTGCCCTGATCAACTTTGTTGGAGATCAGGTGGACGGGGCTCAAAAGGCTTTCTCCAAGTTCCTCTCTGAGCCACACGACCACAAAGCGGCACAACTGGGAGAGTTTGTCTATGCCAACGGCACGGTAAGCCTGCCAACTTTCTTCATCGCAACCTGATTGTAGGATCCAAGTAGCTAGTATTTGGTATTTCGTTGTTTTATGACGGACCAGAACCTCCTCTGGGTCTGTACGACGAGTTGTTGAACCTACCAAGCACTTCCAAGTCCATCATCGAGGGTTCCTTCGTCGATTTCGTTGCGGGTCAATTCCTCCCTCTATTTGAACGGTAAAGTAAACCACAGCTTGCGTGCGAATTTCAGTTTTCGTTTACATGCTCGTGCAGAGGTTACTTTGGTAGTTTCCCCATGCTGCACTACACAGAGCCCATCATGAACGCGCTCAAGAACGAGACCGAGGTATGTTACTGGGGTAGTATTTCTTCACGTTAACATGTCGTTCACCCTCGTTCGTTATACAGTTCTACGGCAAGAAATTGAGCCATTATGACCCGAGCGCATTGGTCGTTTATACTCTTGATCCTTTCGAGTCTGACTTATTCACACACGGAAGTCCATCTGCTTATCCTCCCGACCGCACTCGGCCCGTCTATCCATCGGGCATATACTACGGGTGGACTCATGAGTCGGCCGACAAGCACATGGCTGAGGCCATGCGCACATCGACCGCGACGCTGGAAAGAGCCGGAATCCAAGACGGCCAGAAGTTGGAGAATGCGGCGGCCTACGTGAACTATGCGATATCTGGGACGCCGCTGGAAAATATGTATGGTGGAAACTTGCCGCGGTTGCGCAGAATCAAAGAGAAGTATGACCCTAAGGATGTGATGGGCCTCGCAGGTGGATGGAAGTTCTGAGAACTGTGTACTCTTTTTATTATTTCTGATCGTCCCATACGTACGGCGCCCTTTAAAGACCACCATTGGTCTCTTCCCAGTAGTTTGTTTTGTTATATGATGAGTCTCCGTTTTTTTACTACTAGTAGATTCTAATGCCCTAGGCGTAATTAGCTTGTGCACTTACCGCGAAAGAAGCCCTTCCAGACCCGATCGTACGCATCTATCATAAGCTTCCGAACGGAGGGTAGTTGGCCTCCATCTCGTACTAGTGGTTGCCTGCCTTGCCCTAACTTGATGAACCTGACTAGTGAACACCTCAGAGCCAGGCTCACCAATGGTAAGCGCCTGTCGCATTTCCATACAATGTCGTACCGATGTCGTACTGACAGGTAATTCTGAGACTTTCACCCAATGCAGGGTATTAGGAGATAATTTATTGTACTGAGAACAGTGCAGTGCGTTTTGTCTCGGCTCTCGGGAACAACAAGGGAAGCAATACAGGTCATGCTTCGTATATTTGGTCCCACCATTATCACGATGGACCACGGTGGGCTGGAACACGTCGGAAGTGTACCTTTGAATACCTCTTTATATTTCCAGCGCCAAGCCGCTACCCTAGCCTGAGAACGAAAGCGAGGGGAACTGACGGAACATGCTACAGTGCATATCAATGCACCGACCATCCGAGTCATCACCAATTCACCAGAGTAGCTCCACGTCTATGAAATGGCAATGTACGGAGTAAACTCGGACCCAGAAACCTGTAGGCTCAGAGGAGAACGACCCTACGGCCTAAGTTTAACCAATGTAGAGCTATCGTAGAGATACAATGCACCAGACACGTGGTATTGGTAGGATATAGTCTGGTGTGTACCCACCAGAGAAATATGACTAGCGTGCAACCGTTACACCCTATTCCAAACCACCACAATTGAGTGCTATTTCTAGATATCTGGTGCCTTTGTGCTTTGACTGCGGCCCTAATATCATCCTCTCCTGAGGGTCGTTTCTCATTTATATACAGCGAATCGTATATAATAACGGGCTACTTACCGGGCTTTCACAGCACTGTATGATCGTTAACGTGACAGGAACAATTTCCCTGGGTGATAGACGAGAAAGGTACCGCTACGGCGTCACACCGTCTCTGGCTCGGTTCCTGGAAGGAAGCTATAGACACCATACCTAGAACAAGCTGGAGAGCGAACACCGCCGGTGTGTTAGCAGAAAAGGTCTTCCATTTTTTCTGCCCGAATCGTATCTGGCGGGTGCATGGAAGCACCTACCCAGTTAATGTTTACTTTGTTGTCTGTACCGTGCATACTCCTTGGGCGAATTCCATCGGATCCTTATCATTGGCGCTATTCAATCACATCGATTGGGGATAAGGCGAAGAGGTGGAAAGGACGGATCCCAGAATGGTCACCTCTGGGCAATCGAAACGGACCTACTGAATGCCCTTGCTTTTGCCAGGTCATAGACCCACCGTGACCAGTAGGCATAGGTGCACCGAGCTCCGCAGGCACTTTTTCAGAGAACGAGCCCTTCGGGGCGATTTCTTATCGTGAATACGGTATTTCTCTGAGAAGCCACGGTAGTACGTGCACTAGATTTTGAAGGAATGCTTACCCTGAGCTATGACGTAGTTGGACATAAGACGCACCTCCCATTATATGCCTGACTAGGCCTGACTCATTGTAACCCCGCTGTGAGCGCAATAGTTGCTCCAAAAAAACTGGGTGTCAAAAAGTTCAGGAGTACAGTAGCCTGAGTGTGGTCGAAGAGTGCGCCAGCAGTACGTCGGTTTACGATTTGGAGGCGGCAATTGATGCATTGTCCCTATTCAGGCCACCCTACAACGAATAAACCAACAGAGCCGCATTACTGTAAGCCAGCCTTTGCAAGCGTGCGAAGACGATATCCGTGGAGCCGAAGAGCGTCCTCAGGAACCGTATCGGCAATGTCGGCCGCGGCCGCGAGTTAATTTGTTTGTACCTGTTTTGTCCCGCAGCTTACAATCTCGGAGTCCGTCCCGCTTTTCATCTTTAATTTCTGGCTCTCTTCCATTCCATCGAGATCTGAGAGTAGTAACGCGAAGGAGAGCTTGAAGGGCCTAGTATCTTGAGGCCTCTCATTCTATACGAGGGGCACAGGAGTTCAAGCTCAAGCTTCGAGGTTTCATTGCGCGTTCTAGATCTCAAGGGGTCACAGCGACGCATACTACGTTAGGTTGACGGGGGGATGATGTCAGGCGTAAGCGACAGCGCCTCACGCACCCGATACAGGGTACAATATGGAACCCTTAACAATCCGTGGATGGGTGTTCTTCCATTCACGGGACATGATATTTTGGTCACCAGATAACTGGGACGAAGTGATACAATACCGTCCAGCGTGGTACGTTTTGCCGCTGGAGTCAGCTCGTATTCTACCGCTTCGTATCTTCCCGCGATTCGGGTGTCCTTCCACTATCACGACATTGGCGATACCTTTCTGACGACGCTTAAGTTAGGGGGCATCACGAGATATGGTACCCATTCCGCGGGAGGCAACCCTCATTTTCGGAACCAAAAGCATTCGTCGGGTCTGCAACATGTATGATGCGTGATAGTTCATACTGTAGGGCATGTGCGCCAAAGAGGAAAAGAGGAATGTTCTATTTGTTAAGATAGGGGTCCAACTCGGCGTACTCATTCTATCTTATCCATCACATTTTTATGATTGCTCTTTCCCACGGAGTTATGCAGATGAATTCAGTCAACAAAGCGCCTTCCTTTTAATATTAGTTTCATCCCCACACCCCCCACTGTACATCTATGCTGAGGTGGTGCCATCATTCTTTCTGCCCTCCCCGCCTCGGCTATTCTGGGGTGGCTCGACACTGGAGCCGAGAACTTCGCCTCTGAGAATGAGCGGATCTCTTTGGGCCACGACGATTATCGACTTGTATGCCACAGTTCTCGCATTATCTCGCGCGCACCCCAGGTCTTGGTACCGTGTTTTCTTTGCTTTGATAACTATTGCCCACCGCTTGTGTTTTCCCTCCTCAGTTCGCGGTAGACTTCGCTCGTCGGGACAACTCATGCACACAGATATCGGCGTGTGGCGTGCGGCCTGGCGCGATGGACAATCTCATCTCCATCGTTAGCGATATATCCCCTCGGTCCGCCTGGTGACAGTCGATCTGGGATACCGCGGGTTTGAAAGCTTAGGTTCACACGCACGCTCTTCGCAAACAAGTGTTCTGGGAACAGCGCTAACCCTGTTTCGCCAACCCCTGGTGTTCGCATCACGACACCGTCCTTAATGAGGAAGTGGGGTCCGTCGAAATCGGTGCAGGATATACCTGGACAGAAGTGTGCTCATACCTCGTTCCCAAAGGTCTTAGTGGTGCTGGCGTCATCGATTTTATCGTTTGCGAAGGTAGGCGTTCTTCCAGCTTGCGCCGCACGCATTGTCCGACGTCATACCCGTGCGGCAGGACGCTCTTCAAAGTTGGAAGATACCAAACACTATGGGGTCACAATGGACAGTCATGGCAAAGGGAGGTTCGAAACATTACGTGAACTTGTTGAGAAGGCCCTCGAGAGTACAACCGATAATAATTTCGTCTTAATCAAGGAATCGTCACCAAATATACTTTGAAGACGCACAAGTCTGGGTACGTCTTTTGAATTGTGTCCATTACGGATCGCGTTCTGATAGTGCAAGCTCAAGGTGCTCTGCTTGCCTTCTTAGGAGACTAGATAAAACCGGCATATACCGCCTTTGCCAAGTGGCTTCCTGTAGAACATGATCGCAAGGGTGCTCACCTGGGCGCCATCGCTTACAGTAATGCCCCGGTCAATTTTACAAGTTTCCAGGCGCGACTTGTTTCGTAATGGCCCAACCTGGTCGGGTTCCGGTTACAGTAGTGCTCTTCTACGACGGGCTAACGCCCCCAGAATGTCTCCACAAGAATTTACTTAACCTCCCGAATTTCGCGCGAGGCCAACCACGCAAGGTGACTTCTTGAAATACGTGTTGAGCATAAATGTACCTGCACTCGAACGGTACAGGACAGTTCCGAATCTACAGTATGTGCGTCTTCCACTTACAGTAAGTTAACCTTCTTCCTCGGAATGACAACTTTACGTTGATGTCGCAATATTCAGCGCCGGTCTTGAAAGTGGCCACCGATGATGTCAAGGTGTTACGCGTCGTCGTCTCGATCTATTGGTCTCATCTCAGGTCACTAACTTTGACTTGAGACGCAGACCTGAGGTGACAAAAGATAGGGACACCTTGGTTATCTTTAGCTTTGATGGATTCGAGTCCGACATCTTCACACAAGCGGGACTATCCGCGTAACTGCCAACCGTTCCCGCACCGTCCTCCCATCGGGCCTTTCGTCGGGTGGTAAGACAACTTGAAGTCCCTCGACAAATATTCGTACGACAGTGCGCAGAGCGCATTATTAAAGCCGAGATCAAAGGCAGCCAGAACCGGAGGGATGCAGTGCGTTATGATAACTATGCGATGTACGGGACTACTCAGAATGTGAAACGGCCGCCTGAGAAGTATGATCTTCCAGAATCCAGCATCATGGGTCTCACGGGCGAGCTCAAGTTTTGAGCGTTGACTGTGACGTGGGGAGGGAATCCCCCATTCACGGGTTTATTTTTAGCAAGCTTTATATCCTTTAGTGTACCTCCAGCCAAGTGTGGGGTATTGTTTCTCGTGTTCAAAGGAATGGACGAGGGTGGAATTGATCCGGGTACTTAAGTGAGCCCCGGATTTGCAAACGACTGTCTTCATACGGCCAGGAAGTCCATCGGTTTTCGGGAAAAAAAAAAAGTTGTGTCTACGTTCGTTAAAAAAAATTGATTTTTCCCACGACGCCCCGCCTGATGTTCGAATTCGAACGCCGCCGTCGAAGATCGCGCGTCGCCGGTAGGTTATGTAATCACGTCAATGGTTGGCAGATGTGACGATGACTTGTAGCAAACTCTTGAGCAAACTCCTGAAGAGCAATTCGGTCAGAAAGACCTTCCAATGCCAACGGAAACGATGATTAGAAAACAGAAGCCCGAACTGCTGACTCAGTTGAGTGAGGGAAGATAGGTGCCTAAAAGCAGTGAGCTGAGTGATGGTGCCTGGTGGGCAAGCGGCAACTGGCGAATTGAATTAGATTCTAAGAAAGGCGATCGATCCATTTGGAGAGATAAATATCAAGAAGAAATTGAATGGGTGCGAGGCAAGTCGAGAAGAGCCCGTGAAAATGCGTCGAATTAGGATGAGAGCTCGTTCGAAGCCATGCCTCTTCCCCAGAAAGGTAGGGTACACCACCGAAAGCAGAGCGTCACATGTCTGGCGTGCCCATCCACTTCGGAAGCAGCTCAACTGAGGTTCCAACTGGAAGCTCTGATTGAGTAAGTTCGGGTATGAGAAGAGACAAGGGGGCCGAATACATTCATTTTAGAACCGGGAATGGCAAAAACTTTACCGTTTACGTACACCGCTAACTGATGATTGGCTATCATGCTGCCCTTACTCACATGTGCTTTTGGTTCATGACGGCCAAACAAAACGGTAACGGGCGGCGCATTGGTCGCCACGCCGATCGCACCTGCGACAGACTATCCTTCTCCTCCCTTCACCTGTCTTACAGACTCCTGCCATCGCGTTTTCCACTTGTTTTCGGTTTTCCACTCCTTTTTTAAGCATATAGCGGTCAGTTTTTACATCGACTGTCAGGTGGAAACGTTTTCGTGTTCACACGGGCAAATTAGTACGGTGTCTGGTTCATCGTCTTGGCCTTCTCTAGCCCCCTTCTCTCCTCTGCTGTGTCTTCTCTCATCTCTCATTTTGGAAACGCATAACACGCTCTCCACCCTGGACGGTTCTTAAACCGGAATCACGGCGCCAAATCAGGTTTTCTTTCCGGGTCTCTTAAAAACGCGCTATTTCACATAATCGTTCGTCACTGTTGTGGCCCACACAGTCAACCCGACCTCTCTTGATTAGTGCGTTCTCCATACTCTCGTCCGTACTCCCTGTCTGATACCATCCCTCCCCCACAGACTTTCATACCAGTTCCGTGCTTTCAATCTCTCTGCATATACCCATATCTATTTCTACTCGGTTGCACAAATCATGCGGCTTCGTCTCATCTCTCATCCCCCCGCCCCCATGATGCTTTTCACCATTTCTTTCGTTCCCACGGATCTGTATCCTCTTCCCCCAAACTGGGATTCTCAACTCGCCCTACTCAGCACAGCTGATCTCGAGTTGCCTCGCTCAGTATATGCGCTCGATTCGTCCGCTTGGCTCACAGAGATTCTCGAGGAAGTGACCTTTGATGTCGTTTCACTTACCGTATCTGTTGTTTTCACTGATGGCCATACGGAGGACTGGCCGTTAATGGACCGCGCCTGCATAGATGCTCTTGAAGACGTCCTGAATAACCTACGCTCAGCTATTCAGCGCCCCAAACCAACTCTCCCCCCGGCACCCCCGTCTTCCCCTATTTCTCCTAGATTTAAGAAACCAGCAAAGCATAAGAAGCAGCGATCATTACTGATGCAGCTTGTGCAGTATATCACGCCTTTTTCTGCGATCCCACATATACTGACCCGCCAAACCAGGTCACTCATCCCAAACAGCTCCTCTCCCCAGTTGCCAATGGTGGCCCCGCCACCGCCACCACCTCCATGTCAGCCATCTGTTGAAGGCGCTTTGGACAACTCATGGGTCGTGACGAAGGAGCTTCGCCAATGTGCACGGTCCAGTCTCCTCGATACGTACCGACGCTTCGTCGTCCAAGAGCTTAGGTCTCGTCTACCGTCTGCAGGTTACACTGCCTGGATTGCACAGAGTACACTTCGACGCACCGAAGAACATATGGCCAGCTTAACAGATTCCCCATCCTCCACCGTCTCCCTACCCTTACCGGAATTATCATCATTTGACTGCCAAACCGCCATCGTGCCTGAGGATCTCTTTGCGTACGACGATGATCCTGACGCGGCATCGGAGACGGTAGCCACGGAATCCGATGGCTCCTCTGTCCACACCCCGGACTCGACGTGTGCCTTCCGTCGTGGGATGCCCGCAGCTTTAGCTCTTGCTGATCCCAACGTAGAAGCCTTTGCCGCCCTCTCCCGGCGTGCCCTCCGGTTACGCGAGCACCTCCTCCGTGTCGACGTTGCTCGAAGGAATGCAGCAGCGGATGATGCGGCACTTCTCGCTGTCGCCGAGGTCCGTGGTCGGCGACGAGCTTGGTTGAACCGACAGCTTCGCGGGGGCGCGTACTTGTCGGATCTTGGTTTTGCGACACCTGTTCGCTCATCGCAGCTTGCACGGCATGCACCTCTTAGCTCTGAGCACCTTTCCGCGTCGTCGTCGCATCTCTCCATTATGTCTTCGCGATTGTTCCCAGTAGTGGAGGAGGTTGAGGGGGAATTAGACGTGTGGGGGCCGCCAGATAAGGTGACGTCTCATGTACCGATGCGCCGACATGCGCCAGTTCGCACGCGTACGAGAAGTGTGTGGGACTTGAACGGACCTCCGGGTCTCGACCTCGTGGAGGGCGGCGCAATGGAGCTCGGCCCGCCGGTTCTCATGGTACCTCCGCCTGCCGTGACACCAGCCCCTCATTCTGCTCCGACCGTCGTGGCACCACTTCCCGAGCACGAACTGGATCTCGAGTTGGGCGCCGTCGACGGGTCATTCGTGAATGGTAAGGAGGTTGAGTACGAATGTGGAGAGTGGCTGCCTGGTATTCAGCTAGAGTCGCGGTGATGATGGATGTTACTGAATGTTTGCATTCTTCCATTGCATGGTTTTTTGCTCGGGTTTGTGTTCTGGTTTTTTTCTTGCCCGGTGTGGCCGCATTCAATCTTTAGTATTTCAATCTCATCGCACGTCGCACTTACGTACATACAGCATAACTATACTCGTCATTTCCACGTATCATTCATCAGATTTTATCGCATTACACGTTTTTATTCCGCGCCTGGGGCCTTGCATCCTTGCTTGCATTCGTTTCGTTGCTTGTACTAAGTTAGACACTGAACTTGGCGGGGTATGTCATCATGTGACATCTATTTACCTTGCTAAAAACTTAGATCTGATAACAGTTAGAGCAAGTATGTCTCCAACTTCTACCAACACGCTTGACGTCAATGCGACGTCAGCAGAGAATGTCGCGAGACTCGTGAAGCTGCTTCCAGCCGACCTCCACACCCCGCGAGTTGGTATCGTGTGCGGCTCGGGGCTCGGAACCCTCGCGGAGAGTATCACGGAGCGCGTTATCGTGCCATACAGTGCACTACAAGGATTCGGAGAGAGCACTGGTACGTCTCTAACCTCCGGGGCTGAGGGAGATTCACCAATACTGGTATCATAGTCTCAGGACATCGAAGCGAACTTGCATTTGGAAAAGTCGGAGACTTGCCGGTAGTTGCGATGCTTGGACGAGTGCGTCTCTACTTTCTAGTAGGACTTGTTTCTGAAATCTAGCAAAGTTCCATCCGTATGAGGGCCACTCGCTCGCGACCGTTGTGTACCCAATCCGTCTCATGGCAGATCTTGGAGTACAAGATCTGATCAGTACGTCACCCATACTTTATCACCTATTCCTGTTAGGGCTAATACATTAGGCCGTAGTCACGAACGCAGCGGGCTCACTGAAGGCCGATGTCCCTGTCGGAACAAGTGCGTTTGTCTTCCGCCACCCCCACGACCATATCTCTCCCTACGTCTTTGATCTGATTCCCATCTTTTCCCGCTGCGTCACAGTTGTCGTCATCGACGACCACATCGCACTGCCGCTCTTGACGGGGCTCAACCCGCTGCTCGGCGCGCTCTCCCGGCCCACCTCGCGGCGCTTCGTGCCGCTCTCGGACGCATACACGCACGCACTGCGGCTTGGTGCGTTCCGTGCAGCACACGCGCTCGGTCTGCCGCGCACGGCGCTTGCGGAGGGCACGTATGCGTGGGTGAGCGGGCCCACGTACGAGACGCGCGGCGAGGCGGCGCTGCTCGCCACGGCGGGTGCGAGCGTCGTCGGGATGAGCACCGTGCCGGAGGTCGTTGCGGCGCGGGACGAGGGAATGCGCGTGCTCGTGCTTAGCTTGGTCACGAATATGGTTGTTGGGGTCGTGCAAGGCACTGGCGTGAGGAGCGTGCGGGAGGAGCTGGACGCCGAGGTACGTCGTTACGTCGCGTTTGAAGGGTGGAAGAAGATGATAAACGTGTTGGCTGTTAGCTTGCGGGACAGACACTGCAGCGACCCCCTACACCGACCGTGTCGCACGAGGAAGTTCTGGCGGTTGGGAAATCGAAGGCGGAGGTCATGCGGCAACTTGTGGAACGGATCATCATTTCGTTGCCCAGTGCCGGAGCTTGATTGTCGTTAATTTATAACCATAATCAAAGTGAATAGAGTGAACATCGTAGAAAAAAAGGAAAAGGCAAGGGTTCCGAGTCGGCTGTGTGTTGCGTGTTGGTGTTGGTAACGAACGGCTGCCCTGGGTCAGGCGGTTCTGCGGCTTGCCAGCAGCATGTTCACCGGTGCCTCGGATATCGACTTCTGAAAAAGTTTGGCTCTCTGGCCCTTCCTCCCTTCTCTTTGTCCATTTCTACCACTACCTCCACCACCATTTACTACCGCCTACGTCGTCATCGGTCGTCGTAGCCATTTGGGTCTAACTACCTGTACCTGTCGCCCCTGCTTCCCACGATGCTTTCACGGACAGCAATCCTTTGCGGGCGGCTCCCGCGCTCAAGACCTTATCTCACATCATTCGCAGCAAATGCGCTCTCACGAGGATTTGCGACTAGCATGCCTTCTTACAGTGAGCATCGTTGCCTTGCCGCTTCGCCAAACGAGGCGATAAAATGTTCGTCACTGATGCAATCACCGGTGGTTGATGTCACTTCCGCAAACTGCAATCGATCGTCTGCGTTCCTCGCTACCTAGGAGAGAAGATCGTAGTGAAGAACCCAATCGTCGAACTCGATGGCGATGAGATGACGCGCATCATCTGGAAGAAGATCCGAGAAGAAGTGCGTTCGATGTCCTCATTTTTTTCCTTACAGCGAGCATTGACGTGTCCTTGAATTGCGGCAGCTTATCCTCCCGTATCTCCAACTTGACATCAAGTACTTTGATCTCGGCCTCGAGCACCGCGATGCAGTACGTCGTTCATCCCCGTGACCGCATAGCCATGTGGTGACCCTGACCACGTTTCGACCCGCCGTGCTACCACCTTCCTTGTTGCCTACGTAGACCGATGACCAGGTGACGATCGAATCCGCAGAGGCGATCCTCAAGTACAACGTTGGTATCAAGTGCGCGACCATCACCCCGGACGAAGCTCGCGTGAAGGAGTTCAAGCTCAAACAGATGTGGCGCTCGCCTAATGGCACGGTATGCATCGCGCCATTTTCGTCTCTGACGTGGCACTACATCGCGCACAGATCCGCAACATCCTCGGCGGCACGGTCTTCCGCGAGCCGATCATCCTCGACCGCATCCCGCGGCCCGTCCCCGGGTGGGTCAAGCCCATCGTCATCGGCCGTCACGCGTTCGGAGACCAGTACCGCGCGACGGACTTTGTCGCGCCCGGTCCTGGAAAGCTCCAGCTCGTGTATACGCCGCAGGGCGGCGGCGAGCCGACCACGTTGAGCGTGTATGACTTCAAGGGCAAAGGGGTTGCCCTCGCGATGTACAATACGGATGATGTCAGTCTCGTCGCCCTTACTTGTGAGTGTTCTTGTTGACGGTTCGGCGGTGGACAGTCGATCGCCGGGTTCGCGCACTCGTCATTCAAGATGGCGCTGTCTAAGAAAATGCCGCTGGTGAGACATCGATATGTCTTCTCTTTCTTTCCGCGGGCTTACGGCGGCGTTGCTACTAGTTCTTATCCACCAAAAATACCATCCTGAAGAAGTATGACGGCCGGTTCAAGGACATCTTCCAAGAGATCTACGAGAGGTTCAGTTATGTTCCCATGCCCGGCAGGCGGACCGCTGACGTGGCTCTGTTGCGAATTACAGGGAATACCAAAAGCAGTTTGAGGCGGCGGGGATCTACTACGAGCACCGTCTGATCGACGACATGGTCGCGCAGGCCATCAAGTCCTCTGGCGGCTTCGTCTGGGCTACCAAGAACTACGACGGCGACGTGCAGTCGGACATCCTCGCGCAGGGCTTCGGCTCGCTCGGGATGATGACTTCGGAGCTCATCACGCCGGACGGCCGGACGGTGGAGAGCGAGGCCGCGCACGGCACCGTCACGCGGCACTACCGCGAATACCAAAAGGGCCGCGAGACGTCGACGAACCCGGTCGCGTCGATCTTTGCGTGGACGCGCGGGCTGCTGCACCGCGCGAGTCTGGACGGGAACGAGGAGCTCTCGGCGTTCGCACGCGCGCTGGAGAGCGCGTGTGTCGAGGTTATCGATGTCGACGGCGTGATGACGAAGGACCTTGCGCTCGCTATACATGGAAAGGAGATGCAGCGTGAGCATTGGGTGATCACGGACGTTTACATGGATGCGGTCAAGGTGCGTTTGTTGATCGTGTCTACTGCATTGGGACATGTGCTGACGGCACTTTGCAGGCGAAATTGGACAAGCTGCTGGCTGCGGAAGGAACGAAGGCGAAGATCTAAGTCATCTAGAATAGACGAACGATGATCTCATATAAGTTGTTGATATATATTCGTCAGACGTCGGACGGAGGATATAGTTACTGATATAGAGCGTACTTCCTTTGAAAAACTGACGATCCAAGTTGTCAATTCGATGGCATGAGTAGTTTTGTGGGTCACAGTACGAGGCTGGCTCGCGCCTTTGGCTCGAATACGCGATTCTAACTATCAAGGACGCGTCCTCTATGAACGTGTAACTACGTACTTGTAAGGATCGCTCTTCGATGGCATCTACAAGGCGTTTATCGTTTATGCACGTTCATGTATGCATTAGCGCTCGCAGGCGCCTCATTGACAAGCATGGCCACGAGGCGGTGTACACCCTCCATTCAGTGCTCCCAGCCTCACCTTTACGCAGACATTATCCTCGATTCTTGCCTCGATTTCTCCAGTTGTCACTCTTCCTATACCTCAGATGGCTTCCACAGCCGCAGCTTCAGAACGCTTCCAAGACATTTTCAATGCAGCCTTGAAATCGTACCAAAAGCAGACCAAGAAAGACCTTATCACGCATCCACTTGCTTCCCAGTTACAAGGATGCGACTCAGCCAGCGCCATCCTTGTCGTACTTCAAGACCAAGTTAAAGAATTCGATCAAGCTCACAGCGGCGATGAGAGATTGACAAAGTGGTTGATCCCAACCGTGAACGTCCTCTTCGCTTTTTCTGCCGCCGTCTCCGAGGGCGTCGGTCTGGTGGGTCTCGACATTTGAGCTAATGTGACCATCTCTGATGTATATTTTGTAGGTGTTTTCACCCGCGAAAGTGATCTTTGCAGGCGTCGGTGTCTTCCTCTTAGCAAGTATTCTATCTAGTTTTGAGGCGGATCGTTCTGATTTTGAAGGTCTTATAGGCTGCTAAGGATGTCGCAGCAAGCAAAGATGCTCTCGCAGAGCTGTTCGAACGGATAGGGTTCTTTTTCAACCGGCTCGAGACTTATACAGAGGTGACACCGACTGCGGCGATGACAAATATAATCACGAAGATAATGGTGGAGGTGCTTACGATCTTTGGGATTGCAACGAAAGAAATAAGGCGGGGATCAGCAAGTGAGTTTCGGATTGGCTATCTCTGAATCCCCACCGAAGTGCATGCAGAAAAGTACCTGAAGAGATTGGCCGGAAGGACTGATCTAGAGGATGCGGTCAAGAAGTTGGACAGATTGACGCAAGAAGAGGCTCGGATGGCGCTTGCAGAGGTTCTGAAGATCACACACATTGTCCACGACGGCGTGAAAGTAGTCGACGGTAAAGTGGAGAGCGTAGACGACAAGGTAGAAGACATGAACGAGAAAGTAAAAGACATGAGTGGCAAAGTGGACGACATCGGCGACAAAGTGGACGACATCGGCGACAAAGTGGATGACATCGGCGACAAGGTAGATGATGTGGGTGACAAGGTAGACAGTGTGGGTGACAAAGTAGACGACGTGGGCGTCAAAGTGCAGGATATAGGCCAAGATATAGGTGACAGAGTACAATGCGTTGATGAAAAGGTCCAAGTACTCGTTGACAGTGCGCGATTCCTGTCTAGCCGGTCACCGATACTTTCTAACATTTTCACTTTCAGGTGGGAAGGAGGCAAAGTCAGTGATCCAACAGACGGCAAACAGCGTAGACGAAATCAAGTGTTCGTGATCTCCTAACCTCGCTGTTACTTTTTGCTCGCGCTTACATCTACTTACAGGGAACCAGATAAAACAGCTCCTACGAGCGTGGCTCTCTCCCGCAGATCCGTCCACAAATCACATTATTGCACAAAAGGCTCAACACAAGGGAACGACGGTCTGGTTCTTTCAAGGCAGTATCTTCATCGAATGGAAGTCTACTGGCTCCCTCTTGTGGATCCACGGGAAACGTGAGTTTGTCTCAGGATATTTCGGGCGAGCACCATCTGACAGATTCCGACTTTCATACTAGCGGGCTCAGGGAAAAGCGTCATCTGGTATACTGTCCCTTGCGTGCTTCCTTTCGAAACTTATTTTTCGCCAGTTCCTCCGTCCTTCAAGAAATTATGGCTCTATGCGAAGCGGGGTCGGCAATAATGGCCTACTTTTACTTCGATTTTAGGGACCTCAAGAAGCAAAGCTGCCGTGACCTACTGCTTTCTCTCGTATCCCAGCTTTCTACTCGCTCAATTCCTTGCTGTGACATTCTCCACTACGTTTATAAGACACACGAAGATGGCACCCGGCAGCCGAGTGACGACACTTTGAAAGCATGCCTGAAAGAAATGTTGACACTGCCGGGACAGGGCCCAATTTTCATTGTCCTGGATGCGCTCGACGAATGTCCAGACTCGTCTGGGATTCCGTCTCCTCGTGATGAGGTCCTTCAACTCGTGAAGGAACTTGTCGACCTCCACCTGGGAGGACTTCACATTTGCGCGACCAGTCGCCCGGAGGTCGACATCCGAGCTGTCCTTGAGCCACTTGCGTTTCGGTCGGTCTCTCTACATAACCAGAGTGGACAAATATCGGATATCGCAGAATACGTTGAAAATGTGGTCAACTCACCTTCGAGTGCGGCGATGAGGAGATGGAGAGCAGATGATAAGAAGCTTGTGATCGAGACGCTGACAGAGAGAGCTGACGGAATGTGAGAGCATCGAGCTATTCTATGCTAACAGCAGTTTCTTACGTTGTTGTGCAGGTTCAGATGGGTATATTGCCAGTTGGACGCGCTGCGGCATTGCTTCCCACCGAACCTCCGTCAATATCTTAACGAACTTCCTGAGACCCTGGACGAGACATACGAGCGAATTTTGAGGGGCATCAACAAGACTCAAAAGGATAACGCACATCGTCTTTTACAGTGCCTCGCTGTAGCTGTGCGACCGCTTCGAGTCGAGGAGCTCGCGGAAGTACTGGCATTCGATTTTCAAGCGTCAAGTTCGGGAGGGATTCCGAAATTGAAGGAGGAGTGGCGGTGGGATGATCAAGAGGAAGCCGTACTCTCGACATGTTCAAGTTTGATCGCCATCGTCCCCAATCGTGGTTCGCGGGTGGTGCAATTCTCGCACTTTTCGGTAAAAGAATACCTCACCTCGCCTCGTCTTGCACGGTCAGATGGGGACGTTTCGCGATTTCATATTGGTCTCAATGCAGCGCATACGATCATGGCGCAGGCGTGCCTGGGAACCTTACTCCGGCTGGATGAACACGCCGACAATAGTGGCGTCGAAGGGTTTCCTCTGGTTGAATACGCTGCGCGACACTGGGTGGACCATGCACGATTCGAGGGAGTGTCATCAAGCGTACGGGATGGGATGGACGACCTATTTGACAGCTCCAAGCCACATTTCTCGGCGTGGCTCCGCGTGCACAACGTGGACGAAAACGACGCCTGGTACCATTTCACGGACAATGTTCCACAGGCCGGTTCCCCGCTCTACTATGCTGCACTCTGTGGGTTTTATGACCTGTCAGAACGTCTGATTATGGAGCGCCCTGAACAAGTAAATGCGCGTGGTGGTCACATGCGAGCGCCACTTCCTGTAGCTTTGTCCAAGAGATACTTCGGTATCGCAGATTTACTCCGCAAGCACGGTGCAATCGTGGATGTTCGAGGCAGTCATGAGTGGACTCCACTACATATTGCGTCGATCACTGGGCACGTCGATATCATACGGTGGCTACTCAATCAAGGCGCGGATCCAAATGCTCGGAACTATGACCGCAGAACACCGCTAGACGTTGCAGCACTCAATATGCATCTCGATGCTGTCCAGGTGCTACTCGACCACGACGCGGACGTCAACTCGCAGACTAACGATGACAAAACTCCGTTACACGACACCATATCCTACGATGACCATCATCCGGATGAAAAGAAAGTCGACGTCGTGCAGCGACTGCTGGACCATGGGGCGGACCCAAATGCATGTGACAACAACCGTTCGACTCCGTTACATCAAGCGTCGGCCAAGGGATTGCTCGAGGTCGCTCGAGTGCTACTCCGTTATGGTGCGAACGTAGATGAGAAGGACGGGGAAGGAAGGACGCCATTTCAAGTGGCCTCATCGATGGGACACGATGAAATGGTGAAACTGTTGTTAGAACATGGTGCTGTGTCTCAGTCGTAGCTTATACGTGTTCTTTTTTCAGTTACCACAGAGAAGTGTGTTACATTAATATGAGAAGTCTTTGTATAGCTGCTAGATGAAGCTGGAAGTGGCGCCGGTGAGTTGATGAATTGATGAACCACAATACGCACTCCCTCCCCTTGATCGATATCCCGTGACCCGCATCTACCCTCACAAGGGAAGTGGCATTCGGCCCCATGCGGAGAAGCGCGACTTGCATATATACCACATCACACAACTTGGCAACAAGCGCTCGATGCTTCCTAACTGATAACTTAACTTGCATGTATTACTGTAACGGGTGGGAGAAAATAAGGGATGATGGGAGTGCACCAAATCAGCACGCAGAGGCAGCAGGAGCACTCATTCGCGCTTCACAAGCACCTTCGCGACGGCACCTTTGATGACGGCGGCCACACGGTCGCATTCCTTGCGCAGCAGCGCCGCCGTAACGGCGAGGCGGGTGCTCGGGCGCGCCTCGACGAGCCCCCTGCACAGTGGCCACGTGTGATCTACATACCCTGCGAGGGTACCTTGTCCACGATGGCCCGCAGCATGTGCTCTTCACCCGCAATGTTGAAGGACGGCGTGTCTCTGGGCGCAGGGGCCGCGAGGTTCGGCAGTTTCGCGGATACGGACGTGGGCAGGGTCGCCGCAAAACGTGAGTGGATTACTGGCGCCTCTGCTCAACCCGGCTGTGAACGGCCCGGATCGCGTGCAGGTTCCGCAGACCCGCGCAGAACCTCCCTCTCCGGGCCGATGAGTTGAGACCGCAGGCGATTGATCCAACCAGCATCAAGTATATTTACGTGGCCTGTGCGACATAGGGTTGAATTGAGCCGACGCAGGACAAAGCGAGACAACGGAGGCGCATACAGGGACGTTATAACCGAGGCATGGCCTGTACGCCTAGCCTGGCACTGACATGAACTTTCTATTTTGCGGTCCGGGCGATTTCACCACCAACGAGCGAACGTACAAATCGTAGCGAAAGAACCAAGAATGCGGGCTAAGATTGCTCATTTCTTTTAGACCCTCACGCTCCCAAGAAATGGCAAACCTGTCAACACCATCACCCCTCCTTACCGATAACCGGCAGCCCCTCAACCCGCACGCTGACTTCCACGACCCCATGTACGCTCGTGATCACGCTCTCGCCAGCGCCCCAGATAAACTTCCCAACGAAGCTGCAGAACTCGCGCTCACGCCCAGGCAGTACCTCGAGCGTCACATCCGCGGACCGCGTCGATACGCGTAGCATCGTGCTCCCGCGCTCGCACCTGTCGCCGTTGGCGCGGTCAGCGCAGCGAGCCAGGTGCTCGGGCGGCCCTGCAAAGGCGCGTGGTGGGAGAGAAATTGGGAGGAGTAGGGCGGGGGGCGGTACGTCGTCATCGGGGTTGGTGTTGGGGATCGGTAATGGTGGGAATGTGGCGGGCTGTACGGGCGGCGGGCCGTCAAAGATGTGAGCCGGGAAGCATTCGGCTTGGAGAGATTGCGATGTCCATGCCTGCCGGTAGCGAGAGGCGCGCATGCACAATTCCGCTAGGGAGCATCGTGACCGAAGGGTTAAACCTCCATGCTTTCTATCGTGATGTTGTGGAATACCTAGGGGCGGGCGTGAAGCGTGGAAAACGTGGTTTGTACGATGTAACCGTCGAGAACTCGGACGAGTCGCGATGGTGATCGGATGGTCGACCCGGGAGGGGTAGTCTGAGATCAGGGATGAGAGCGCGGGCGCTGCGGTGTGCGAAATGGGGAGGATGCTGCCATTCCACGAGAGTGTAAGATTTGGACGAAAGACGCTGAAGTGATGAAAGCAAGGGGGGTGAGTGTGGTGTCATTAGAGGGTGCCAGAATCCAGGCGACAAATGGAAAAGATGGGGCAATAAATGTGACAGATGTGGGGAGATGATTGACAATGATCACCGAAGCCTCGGTAGTAGGGTTGTGGGTTCCAGATGTGAGTGAAAGGTGAGGGTGAGTGAGGTAGACAAGGTCAGCGGTGGTAAATAGTTGCAAGGCGCGGGAATGTTTGGGAGAGCGGGAGCTAGAAAACTGTCAGGGATTTGGTGGAAGGGGCAGGAGGAAGAAGGTGAACGCACCTTTCACGCGCAGTCCAAAAGTAAGATTTGACCTGCTCACACTTCGCCACGTACTCCGCTTCCACGGATCGCCACTGATGTTGGCATGGAGAATTGTAACTTGAGTGATGGCATAGCCACTGTGCCAGGTCTTGCGCACGAAATTGGGCCATGTGGTGGCGTTTCTGGAGGAATGGGGACGGAAATGGGGGCGAGCCACGAAAGGTCGTCTGGAGAGTTTGTGGTTAGAGGGATTTAAAAGGGGGAACCGCAATAGAAGCTAGAAAGAGTAAGGGGTGGTATCGGGAGGTGATGTTAATAGAAGAGAGGGATAAAGAGACATTATCGAGGTTGCGAACGCCCCACCGGCCAATGGCTTTCCAAGCGCTGAGCCATAAGCTGTCGTCATCGCCTGGCTTCATGCATATGATGGTGCCGGCATCAAAACCGACATGGCCGTCGGGCCTTAGCCATATGTCGTCTTTCTGGGATATATATTGAGAACGTCGATGGAATCTGGGCCGTGAAAGACGAGAGAGGCGGAAGGTGTGATCAAGAAAACCGAGGTCAGAGTGGAAACGAGAGCCGGGTTAGATTGACCGGTCGACTCGATGTCGTTGCGCCGCATGCATAGAGTCGCTTCATGGTGCGGAATACGATTCCTGAGCTGTTCGCGCGTGTAAGTCGGTAGGATCCCAGCAGATGTGTGGGGTATGGAGGGAGCTCAGAGTAATTGAATACATTTACTTCGGTGACGACGATGACATAAGCAGTCAGGTTGTCCGGTCCGGGACGTCGCGCGTTGGGTCGTATGCAATGATGGGTATGATGAAGAGCTGTCCCGGCGTGCCAGTGAGCGTCTGGCTTGTACGTGTTGTTTTCGGCACATATTTCGGCATATACTGCAACGAATTTTTACCCTTTGTGATTTTCGAGTTCTGCGACAGAGTTGAGGACTCCTACGACCAGCGAGAAGACCTTCTCATGCCGATCGGAGAGCGCGAATGGCACCTTGAACGGCACTTGCCGCGCCCGCTGGAATCGCGATTCCAAATCCAAACTATCGTCATCTACAAGGCGTCTATCGTTCATACGTTCATGCATATGGGCGCCTTTTTGGGAGGCTTGGCCACGAGGCGGTGTACGCCATCTGCCCAGTCTTCCCACCCTTACCTGTACCCAGATCGTCCTTGATTCTTCCACTATCGCCACTTTCCTATGTCTCAGACGACTTCCGCAGCCGCAGCTTCAGAACGCTTCCAAGACATTTTCAATGCCGCCTTGAAATCGTACCAAAAGCAGACCAAGAAACACCTCATCGCACACCCACTTGCCTCCCAGTTGCAATCATGCGACTCAACAAGTGCCATCCTTGCCGTGCTTCAAGACCAAGTTAAAGAATTCGACCAAGCTCACAGCGGCGATGAGAGATTAACAAAGTGGCTGATCCCAACCGTGAACGTCCTCTTCGCTTTTTCTGCCGCCGTCTCCGAGGGCGTCGGTCTGGTAAGTCTCGACATTCGAGCTAATGTGATCATCTCTGATGTATATTTCGTAGGTGTTTTCACCCGCGAAAGTGATCTTCGCAGGCGTCGGTGTCTTCCTCTTAGCAAGTATTCTATCTAGTTTTGAGGCGGATCGTTCTGATGTTGAAGGTGTTATAGGCTGCCAAGGATGTTGCAGCGAGCAAAGATGCTCTTGCGGAGCTGTTCGAACGGATTGGGTTCTTTTTCAATCGGCTCGAAAGTTATACAGAGGTGACACCGACTGCGGCGATGACAAATATAATCACGAAGATAATGGTGGAGGTGCTTACGATCTTTGGGATTGCGACGAAAGAGCTCAGGCGGGGATCAGCAAGTGAGATTTCGATTGGCCTTTTCTCAATCCCCAACTGAAGTACGCGTAGAAAAGTTCCTGAAGAGATTGGCCGGAAGGACTGATCTGGAAGACGCGATCAAGAAGCTGGACAGATTGACGCAGGAAGAGGCTCGGATGGCGCTTGCAGAGGTGCTGAAGATCACACACATTGTCCACGACGGCGTGAAAGTGGTGGATGGTAAAGTGGAGAGCGTAGACGACAAGGTAGAAGACATGGGCGGCAGAGTAAAAGACATGAGTGGCAAAGTAGACGACATCGGGGACAAAGTAAATGGTGTAGGTGACAAGGTAGACGACGTGGGTGCCAAGATATAGGTGACAGAATACAATGCGTTGATGAAAAGGTCCAACTAGTCGTTGACGGTGCGCGATCTGTGTTTAGCTATTCGCCGATACTCTCTAACATTTTCACTTTCAGATGGGAAGGAGGCAAAGTTAGTGATCCAACAGACCGCAAACAGCGTAGACGAAATCAAGTGTTCGTGATCGCCTAATCTCGCTGTTGCTCTTTGCTCGCACTTACACCTACTCACAGGGAACCAGTTAAAACAGCTCTTACGGGCGTGGCTCTCTCCCGCAGACCCATCCACAAATCACAACATTGCACAAAGGGCTCAACACAAGGGAATGACGGTGTGGTTCTTTCAAGGCAGTATCTTCATCGAATGGAAGTCTACTGGCTCTCTTTTGTGGATCCATGGCAAACGTGGGTTTCTCTCAGTATTTTTCGGACTTGCGCCTTCTGACAGACTCCGATTTCATAGCGGGCTCAGGGAAAAGCGTTATCTGGTTTGTTGTTCCTTGTCTGTTTCACTTTGAGACTGATTTTTTTTTACCAGTTCCTCCGTCATTCAAGACATTATGGCCGTATGCGAAGCGGGGCCAGCAATCATGGCCTACTTTTACTTCGATTTCAAGGATCTCAGAAAGCAATCCAGCCACGACCTTCTACTCTCTCTCATATCCCAGCTTTCTACTCGCTCTAGTCCTTGCTGTGACATTCTCTACCGCGCCTATAAGACACACGAAAACGGTACTCGACAACCAAGTGACGACTCTTTGAAGGAATGCCTGAAAAAGATGCTGAGACTCCCGAGACAGGGTCCGATTTTCATAGTCCTGGATGCGCTCGACGAATGTCCAGACTCATCCGGAATTCCATCCCCTCGTGATGAGGTCCTTCAACTCGTGAAGGAGCTCGTCGACCTTCACCTGGATGGGCTTCACATTTGCGCGACCAGTCGCCCGGAGGTCGACATCCGAGCTGTCCTCGAGCCGCTAGCGTTTCGTTCGGTTTCTCTACATGAAGAAAGTGGACAAAAATCGGACATCTCCGAATACGTTCAAAACGTCGTCAACTCGTCCTCAAGTGCGGCGATGAGGAGATGGAGATCAGATGATAAGAAGCTTGTGATCGAGACGCTGACAGAGAGAGCCGACGGAATGTGAGAGCACAAAGCTATTCAATGCTAACAGCCATTTCTCACGCCGTACAGGTTCAGGTGGGTATATTGCCAGTTAGACGCGCTGCGACATTGCATCCCACCAAATCTCCGTCAATTTCTTAATGAATTGCCTGAGACCCTGGACGAGACATATGAGCGTATATTGAAGGGCATCACGAAGGCTCAAAGGGATAATGCCCATCGTCTTTTACAGTGCCTCGCTGTAGCCGTTCGGCCGCTTCGAGTTGAGGACCTCGCGGAAGTACTGGCATTCGATTTTCAAGCGTCAAGTTCGGGAGGGGTCCCGAAGTTGAAGGAGGACTGGCGGTGGGACGACCAAGAGGAGGCTATACTTTCGACATGCTCAAGTTTGATCGCCATCGTCCCCAATCATGGTTCGCGGGTGGTGCAATTCTCACACTTTTCGGTGAAAGAATACCTCACCTCGCCTCGTTTCGCGCGTTCAGATGGGGACGTTTCGCGATTTCATATTGATCTCAATGCAGCGCATACGACCATGGCGCAGGCGTCTCTGGGAACCCTGCTCCGGCTGGACGAACACACTGGCAATAATGGTGCCAAAGGGTTTCCTCTGGTTGGATACGCTGCGCACCACTGGTTGGACCACGCGCGATTCGAGGGAGTGTCGTCAAGCGTACGGGATGGGATGGACGACCTATTTGACAGCTCTAAGCCACATTTCGCGGCGTGGCTCCGCGTGCATAACGTGGACGCAAACGACGCCCCTGGGGGCTGGTTCAAATTTACGGACATTTGGCCACAGGCCGGTTCCCCGCTCTACTATGCCGCACTCTGTGGGTTTCATGACCTATCAGAACGTCTGATTATGGAGCATCCTGAACAAGTAAATGCGGGTGGTGGTCAGTTTCGAGCGCCACTTCCGGTAGCTTTGTCCAAGAGATACTTCAGTATCGCAGATTTACTCCGCAAGCACGGTGCAATCGTGGATGTTCGAGGTTATTATGATAGGACTCCCCTACATCCTGCATCGATATATGGAGGCGTCGATATCATGCGGTGGCTACTTAATAACGGCGCAGATACAAATGCTCGGCATACTGACGGCAGGACACCGCTGCATGCGGCAGCAATCAACATGCATCTAGATGCTGTCCAGGTGCTACTCGACCACAACGCGGACGTCAACTCACGGACTCGCGATGACAAAACTCCATTATACGACACCATATCCTACGATGACCATCATCCGGATGAAAAGAGGGTCGGCGTCGTGCAGCGACTGCTGGACCATGGGGCGGACCCAAATATATGTGACAACAACCATTCGACTCCGTTACATCAGGCCTCGACCAAGGGGTTGCTCGAGGTTGCTCGAGTGCTACTCCGTTATGGTGCGAACGTAGATGAGAGGGACAGGGAAGGAAGGACGCCATTTCAAGTGGCCTCATCGAAGGGACACGATGAAATGGTGAAACTGTTGTTAGAACGTGGTGCTGTGTCTCAGTCGTAGCTTATACGTGTTCTTTTTTCAGTTACCACAGAGAAGTGTGTTACATTAATATGAGAAGTCTTTGTATAGCTGCTAGATGAAGCTGGAAGTGGCGCTGGTGAGTTGATGAGTTGATGAACCTCACAATACACAGTGCCTCCCTTGATCATATCCTGTGAGCCATATATACCCTCGCAAAGGAGACGGCATTCGTCCCCATGCGGAGAAGCGCGACTTGCATATATACTACATCACACAACTTGGCAACAAGCGCTCGATGCTTCCTAACTGATAACTTAACTTGCATGTATTACTGTAACGGGTGGGAGAAAATAAGGGATGATGGGAGTGCACCAGATCAGCACGCAGAGGCAGCAGGAGCACTCATTCGCGCTTCACAAGCACCTTCGCGACGGCACCTTTGATGACGGCAGCCACACGGTCGCATTCCTTGCGCAGCAGCATCGCCGTAACGGCGAGGCGGGTGCTCGGGCGCGCCTCGACGAACCCCCTGCACAGTGGCCACGTGTGATCTACATACCCTGCGAGGGTGCCTTGTCCACAATGGCCCGCGGCATGTGTTCTTCACCCGCAATGTTGAAGGATGGCGCATCGCAGGGCGCAGTAGTCACGGGGTTCGGCGGGTTCGCAGACACGGACGTGGGCGGGTTCGCCACAAGACGTAAGTGGGTGGATCATGGGCGCCTCTGATTGCCTCGACCTGGCCGAGAACGGCCCGGGTCGCATACCCGATGGCGTGTTCCACGGGCCCGCGCATAACCCCGGGTCGATGAGTTGAGGCCGTTGGCGATTGATCCAACCAGTATCAAGTCTATTTGCTTGTCCTGTGCGACATACGGTTGAGTTGGGCCGACGCACGACAAAGCGAGACAATGGAGACGCATACAGGGACGTTATAACCGACGCATGGCCTGTACGCCTAGCCTGGCACTGACATGAACTCTGTATTTTGCAGTCCGGGCGATTCCACCAAGACCCATAGATACATACGAGCGAACGTACAAATACACTATCCACTCGTGACGAAGAACTAAGAATACGGGGAATCATTTCTTCCCGACCGTCACGCTCCCATGAAACGGTAGACCCGTCAACACCATCGCCCTTCCTTCGTCGCCATCGCGCTGGTCAATCGGCAACCCTTCAACCCGCACGCCGACCGCTACGACACCCTGCACCCCTGCGACGGCGCCGTCGCCAGCGCCCCAGATGACCTTCCCGACAAAGCTGCGGAACTCGCGCTCGCGCCCTGGCAGCACCTCGAGCGGCACGTCCGCGAACCGCGCCGATACGCGCAACGTCGTGCTCCCGCGCTCACCCCAGTCGCGCCGCGGCGCCGTTGGCGCGGTCAGTGCAGCGAGCCAGGCGCTCGGACGGACACGAGCAAAGGCGCGTGGCGGGAGCGGGGTTGGGAGGGGTGGCGCGGGGGGTGGTATGTCTTCGTCGTCGTCAGGGTCAGTGATAGGGAGCGGTAGTGGTGGGAATGTGTACGCGGGATCGAACTGTACGGGCAGCGGGCCGTCAAAGATGAGCGCGTCGGGCAGCACCCGGCTTGGAGATATCGTGACGTCAATGCCCTCTGGCAGCGCGAGACGCGCATGCACAATTCCGCTGGCGAAAATCATCGTACCCGACGGGTGGACCTTCATGCTCTCTATTGTGACGTTATGAAGCACTTCGGGGCGGGGGTGCGGTGCAGGGAATGTGGTGTGAGCGATGTAGCCATGGAAGAACTCCAAGGGTGCCGTAATGGCGATCGGATGGTCGGCCCCAGAGAGATAGTCTGAGATGAGCGACGAGAGCGCGGGCGTTCCGGAGTGCGAAATCGGGAGGACGTTACCGTTCAAGGAGAGTGTAAGGTTTGGATGAGTGAGGGAGAAAGGCGCCGAAGTGACGGAAGCAAGTGGGACGAGAGTAGAGTCATTAGAGGGGGCCGGAATCCAGATAATAAATGGAAAAGATGGCACAGTAAATGAGACAGATGCGGGGAGAGGATTGACAACGGTCGCCGAGGCGTCGATGGTAAGGTTGTGGGCGCCGGATGTGAGCGAGAAATGAGTAAGGTGGACAAGGTCAGCGACGGACGGAAGTGGTAAATCGTCGCCGGGCGCGGGAAGGTTCGGGAGAGTGGGGACTAGAATACTGTCAGGGATTTAGTGGAAGGGGGCAAGAGGAAAGAAGCGGACGCACTTTTCACGCGGAGTCTGAAGGCAAGATTCGACCTGGCTACCGTTAGCAAACTCCGCCATGTCCTCCACTCCAATGGACCACCTCGGATATTGGCGTGGGGAATTGTAGCTTGAGCGACGGCGTAACCGCTGCGCCAGCTCTCGCGCACAAACTCGAGCCAAGTGGTGACATTTCTAGAAGGATAGATGTGGACGGGGACGGAAATAGGGGTGAGCCACGAAGAGTCATCTGGGGGGTCTGCAGTTAGGGGGATTTGGAAGGGGGGAGCCGCAATAGAGGCTAGAAAGAGCTCGGGATCATGTTGGGAGGTGATGTTGATAGAAGAGAGGGATAAAGAGACCGTATCGAGGTTGCGGATTCCCCAACGGCCAATGGCCTTCCAAGCGCCAAGCCATAAGCTGTCGTCACCGCCTGACTTCACATCTATGATGGCACCAGCATCAAAACCGATACGACCGTCGAGTCTTAGCCATATATCGCCTTGCTGGGATATGTTGAGAACATCGATGGCATCTGGGCCGTGAAAGACGAGGCTATCGGTCAGAATATCGTCATTAGTGATTCGAGAAGCCTGGGCAGCATAGGAGTATGCGAGGGAAAGCAGAAGAAGGACTAAGAGGATTGAGATGGAAAGTGTTATCAAGAAAACTGAGGTCAGAGTAGAAACGAGAGCGGGGTTGGATTGACTGGGTGACTCTATGTCGTCGTCGTCGTCGCCGTCGCCAAGGAGGACATAAGATCGAGAGGCGAGTAAAGGAGTTGACTCAGTCGATTCTTGATGGCTGGCTGCTCTTGACTTGCCCTTGCCTTTGTCTAATGCGCTCGGACTCGACTCGACTAGCTCTGGCGCTGGCTCTCGCTCTGGCTGTGAACTCATCAAGCCGCTTCACACCCTAACCTTAATCTAGGAGGTCCCTATTATCTAGTCACGTGATTAATTCCATTCTTGGAAGCGTCCGCGCTCAGAGCTGAAGCACGCGTGCGATGCCATCTTTGTTAGGAAAAAGCGTAGTTGCACTAGCCCCGACTGCTCACGGCACGAATTTCCTGTATCACAATCCCCCGCGCCGCCTTGCCGATCATATCCACCCGGGCCTGCGTTTTGCAACACCACCCGCGTCTACGTCTGCAAAGCCACCGAGCCCTGTGGTCCCCCGCGCCGCATGACGCGCCATCGTTCAACACAGCGGGCGAGGGGCGCCTGCCGCAAGACATCATGAACGAGGCGCTTGCGCAGAGGGCGTAGATCACGCACGCACGCCGGCTGCGCGGCAGGAGCTCGGCGCCGCGCGTTCGAGAATCCGCCTCGCCGTCACGGCTGCGCTGTCGCGCAAGGAGTGCGAGTAAGCTGCTGGCGTCATCAAGGCCGTCGTCGCGAAGGCGCTCGCGATGCGCAAATTAGTGTGCCTGTTACCTATCTGGAGCTCTCCCGTCATACTGTTGCCTCATCTTCTCCCACACTTTACAGTCCATATCAGTCGGTCAGAACGTCGTCTATTATAGTAAGTATCAGTTAGGAAACGTTGAATGCTTGACGCCAAGTTGTGTGAAACGTGGTCGATGTGCATGTCGCGCTTCTCCCCATTCGGTCGAATATCGCCTTCCTTCAATGGGTGTATCGTATATAGTTCAAGGGATATCGATAACAGGGGGGTGCAGTGCGTATTCTGTGAGGCTCGTCATCTTATCGACTCTTAAGGAATGCCACTTTCGGCTTCTTCTAGCAGTTATACAATGACTGGTATTATCACATTTCTACGTGTCGGTACCTGAAAGGTGAACTCGTATAAGCTACGGCTGAGACACAGCACCATGTTCTAACAGCATTTTTGTCGTTTCATCGTGTCTGTTCAACGAGGTCACTTGAAATGGCGCTCCGCCCTCCCCCTCCTCATCTACGTACGCATCGTAACTGAGTAGCACTCGCGCGACTTCGACCAACCCCTTCTTCGAGGCCTGATATAACGGAGTCGAGTGGTTGTCGTCACATGCAGTTGGATCCGTGGCGTCTGCCCCATGTTCCAGCAGTCGCTGCACGATACCGACCCTCTTTTCATCCGGATGCCGGTCATCGTAGGATATGGTGCCGTGTAACGGAGTTTCGTCATCACGAGTCCGCGAGTTGACATTCGCGTTGTGGTCTAGTAGCATCTGGACAGCATCGAGATGTATATTGAGTGCTGCTGCATGCTTGGCTGCATGCAGTGGCGTCCTGCCGTCATTCTGCCGAGCATTTGGATCTGTACCGTGATCGAATATTGAATATTAAATAGCCACCGCATGACATCGATGCCAGTGGCACATACACAATTGGTACCATGGTGCCACATAATTCGGACCTAAGGCGTTTCATGCTCGAGTTCGAGGACAGTCCAGGAGCGTTTCTACAATAACCCCATTCGCGTATTCGGGCTCCCTGAGCAATCCCACGTGCAGGTCGAAAGTAGTCGTCAATCGCTTGTTCATCTTCCAGAAACGCAGAAACTCCAATCTCTGGCAAACGGGTCAAGGGTACAGCCCTTCTAGACGTCGTTCACAGGCGGACTGTCCTTTTGAATGGCGCGTTCGTCGCAGTTCCGAGTTGGAAGGATATCTCTGGCAGGTGTCAGCCATGAGGCAGAAACTCCAGCAGCGAACCTCGTTTCTTTCGTCTCTTAGAATCAGCTTATCGCGCTCTCGTAGCTGCCAAACTGACGCAGGAAGATTTCTGTCGTTACCACGGGGCGAGCAGTCCAAACGTGTACGATCTGTTCTCGCTTACGCACAAGATGTGGCTCCAGGTAGAACATCCCGGGGCTATTTATATCTTCTAGATCTGCGGGAAGGTTAGATCTGCAAGACGGTCCTTGGTTCCATAGCCGTACACGCGCTCTTTGCATATGAATTTGTGCTAGATAACACGTATCTTATCACATCGCAATTTCCCGTGTGGGCGACACAGCCCTCACAATAAACCACATTATTATTATTCTCCACGTAAGTACCTTTTATTTAGTAAGTGCCCCAAAATTATTTCTGGGCCTCCACCTCGATAACCCCGTAGCCCTTCTTGCTTAGCCCTTCTTATTCTTGTGGCCTACAGTACTCAGTTTCTCCGTCTCAGTTCCCAGAACACCTCTCGCAGTGTCCCCGGCCCTTTTCCGTGCTCATTGTTAGCACCACCTCTCCCCATTTGCGCGTCCCATTGCACGCCACGCATTCCGCAAGCCCACCCCCCTTAGTGCACCTGGCACTTCTGTGCGCCACGGGTTTGTGCTCGGACCTATTTGCGGCCCCTGTTGTCTGCTGCCCTTCGCCACCCCCTCTGCGTACACCCTCATGAGTTAATTTGCAGGGCTGATGTGCAAATGGGAACTCCTGTTCTCGGCGTTGCGCGGTCCTCAAGGTACTTGCAGAGGGGGCAGGACACGAGGGATAAGACATATAAACTGGCACGCGAATGGGGGACATCCAAACGCCATTTCTGTGTGCAACCCCCCAAGGTTCACGTACACCCGTGCGCACGTTCGTCCGTGTGTTCTTGTTTTTGTGTAACTTGGGGATGCCAGCTAGGAGCATCAAATGGGGAAAGGAAAAAAATGTAAGGTGGAGGGAGCAGGAGGTACTGGAAGGCTGCACACGCGGCGCGCAAACCCCTCAAATTCCCGCGTCTGCATGCAAAGGAAGGGAGGACACGAGGAGGCATGCACGTAAATGAGGGTTGCGCAATCAGGGTGAACACGTAGAAACTGCAGATGGGGTGAGCGAATGGGGGTGCACAAAGATCGAAGAACCCGTACGAATTTTCCTCACTTTTAATGGACCGTTGATGTATACTTCACAGGTCTCGCATAACCAGATGTGGTCATCAGCCGTCAATACTCGTCAATCACCGGCTCGCCCCTTTCCTCGGACATGGGCGTTTCTCTCGAAATCCTTGCGAAACGAAAAAGGATCGCGATGGAGATCACTCTAAAAGATGCCTAAGAGTTCAAGATATAAGTTCACTGGATGGCACCACCCTATACCATCACACTTTCAGCTGCAGTATATTCTACTCTTGTTATGGCACAAGAGCTTGATCTCGGACAAAAGCTCCAGCCTTCGCTCTCATGTCCTCTCGACCACTCAGCCTTGTACAGTGCCTCTGACCCGTCCCACCCTGACGCGCAGAGTGAGAAAGGCTATTCAGCGACCCATGACTCCACGCCCCTAAATCGACCTCAAGGCGACTGTCCCGATGGCGGCCTTCAAGCGTGGCTGGTGGTATTTGGGGTGCGTCTTTCAGTGTAGATGAGTCTGTGGCCAGTGACCAACGAGTGACCATGCACCAGGCTTCTTGTGCTACTTTTGCAACGTGAGAAGTTTCCCGTATACAGCCTACCTTTATCCCTCATTCACGAGGTTAACGACTGCTCGCAGATCTGGTTACGCTGTATCCTGGGGGGTTAGTGGTAGATCCTACATGGTATAGCGGATTGTGGGTGCTGACCAAAGACTATGCCATGCTTACCAGGTCTTCCAAGAATATTACGAGAACATCTTGCTGCAAGGAACCTCACCTTCTACCATGTACGTCCTAGTCCGAGTCCTATCTATTTTACCCCCTTCCCCATGTTTTTTTTAACGTTCCTCAATCTTGTAGTGCTTGGATTGGCTCCGTGCAAGTACGTTTTATTGTCAAGTGATCTTCCGCCTAGGTAGAAATTCACGGGTCGATTAGTTCGCTTTAATCTTCTTCCCTGCGCTCATTTCTGGTCGCCTATTTGATCTTGGCTACCTCCGTAGCATTCTAATCGTGGCATCGATAAACCTCGTTGCATGCACGATTGCGATTGCAGAGTGTCACGAGTTCTGGCAATTACTACTTTGCCAGGGCTTTGGCATCGGTGTCAGTCTTATTTTCTCCAAAAAAATGATTTCCGACTGCCCTCTGTCCTTAGATTTCAAGCGGTCTCGTATTTGGACCTTCAGTGAGTATCGTCGCTCATTGGTTTAAAAAGAGACGGTCTACAGCACTTGGGATCAATGCCTTTGCTTCCTCGATTGGAGGCACGGTGTTCCCCGTACTGTTCCGCAACTTGCTCGTCACAGTCGGGTACGCACAGGTCGTGAATCTCCGGCTCTTCATGTAGCTGAGATTCGCCACAGCTTCAAGTGGACGATAAGAATCATCGCGTCAATCCTGATGCTTGCCATGGGAGTCGCGAACTTGGTATGTATATTACATCTCATGAAGTGAACGTATTAATGAGTCGCAGACGTTGCGGCGCCGACTTCCCCCTACTATCGTTACTGGTGGCTTGTTTAATCCAAAGCAGTTCAGGTCTCCCGCCTACACGGTATTCACGGCATTCGGAGTTGTCGCCTTCCTTGGTGTCTTCACAGGTTAGGCAACTTTACGTGCACTCTCTTTGGGAAACATCGCCACCCCAGACTGACGCACGGCTGCGCACGCAGTTCTCACTTTCCTCGCCTCCAGCGCGCCATCACAGGGCGTCCCGGAAAAGTTCTCCTCCTACCTCGTCTCTACAACAAACGCAGGAAATGCTATCGGCCGCTTAGCCGGCGGCGTCCTCGCCGATTGTTTCGGTACGTTCCCCTTCCCCCCCTCTCCTTCCTCACTCACATCTATCACGTCGCTCTAGGCCCGATCAACGTCATGATACCCGCAGCTCTTATCGCGGGCGTGCTGACCTTCGTATGGCCGCACATACGCGGGACAGCCGCGCTCTTTTCGCTCGCGGGGACCTATGGCGCGTCGTCTGGGGCAATGGCGACCCTCATGGCCGCGCCAATGTTGGCGCTCGGCGCGAGTGAAGACGTCGGACGTCGGACGGGCATGTACTTCACCATCCTCTCACTCGGAGCACTTGCGGGCCCACCGATATCTGGCGCGATTAACCACGCCACGGGCGGGTACACTGCCGTCGGGATCTTCGCCGGTGCGTAGTTGTGACGACTCGGACGAAACTCGCGGGCTTATATGCTGTACATCTCGTTGTGCTTTTTCTCTTAGGTTGCTCGGTGATGGTCGCAGTCTCTCTGCTGACGCTCTCCCGGTATTTCATATTGGGCGGGTGGAGAGGAAAGGTGTAGTAGAGTCTTGACACTCCCAAGGCTCTGGTCTCTTTTTCCTATTATACAATGTACTTCTACAAAGACGCATCATACGCATCGTTCATGGGTTCCCAGTAGTCCGCTACCGTATTACAGTTCAACCTGTACCCTTAGTTCTGGCCCTCAATCCTTTTCTCCTGATAAAATGTCACGATCAAGTGTTAAAACGTTAAAAGTTCTCGGGTTATACAATCCCTAAGGGCTGTGACAAGTCTCCTTTCGAGAATGGTAACACCGACTTCCATTATCAAAAGTCACACGATGTATAGTCGTCTAACTGCCAGGAAGTAGCAGCTCTCCTGAAGGACGTACGGAATGGAGGCGGTACGGATCCAAAAAAAAAAAAGGAAGGAAGGAAGTTGCACCTAATACGGCCCTCGCCGTCAAAGTGACTCCCTGTCCACGACACCAAAGACGCAGAAAATCTCGTGTGAGACTCGGAGCAGCTATCGCGCAACTGTGATATTTCTGGTGGAGGCTAGCCGCGCATGCGCAGGCTTCAGTCGTGAGTCAAAATAGTCAGGGTGCGGGCCTTATTTCCAAGCAGAATAAGTACAAGTAGATTAAATTTCGTGGAATAAGCCTGAATGGTATACAAAACCAATGTGACTGCGGCCTGCTATTAACGGGATATATAGCGCATAGCGCTCAATCCCAAAGCGAAAGCTTGAAGCTTGAACGTTTGATCGCTCGCAAACAGACACCTGTCGGGCGCCACAATAAACACAATTCACCAATCACTCCGGCGTAGTCCCTTCCACTCTCCTCAGCTGTCGTATCCCGTCGCGCATTAGCAGATCGCTCGTAGCCTGAGTACGGTGCCCCTTTCAAGTTCTCCACCCCGCCTACGAAAGGAGCTCATAGAGATAAATGTTCAGCAAGCCTGAAATCCTGCCTATCCATAGTATCTGTCATTGTTAACTTGAACAGTGACATTGTCCCAATAACGATCCAAAGTCCGCAGGATTGCATCACGGCAGCAAAATACAGTCTCGTCAGCTGCCCACTCGTGTGTCAGTTCTAGTATTGCGTGACATGCCCCTGAAAGGAACGCAAATATGCAGCGAGAAGTAGGGAGTAGTTCTATGGCTCGGACACGCGAAATGGGAAAACCGATGACTTCTCTGGGGTCCTGGACGTTGATACATTTCGACATGTAAGAAATACACATTTATGCTACGACTGGGGCTCTCCACCATGTCCCGACAGCAACTTCGTCATTTCGTGGTCTCCTTGCGCCAAGGAAACTTGGAAGGGCGTCTTTCCCTCGTCGTTCCTCTCGTCTACGTTCGCACCGTACTTGAGCAGCAACTTGGTGATTTCAAGCCACCCCCAGAATGATGCCTCATGTAACAGTGGCCGTCTTCCCCCTTCATGCGCATTTGGATCTGCCCCGTGTTCCAACAACACCTATACGATGTCGGGAGAATCATAGCGGAGAGCTGTGGTCAGTGGGGATTTGTCATCATTAGCTCTGGAGTTGACATCGGCATCGTGGTCGAGTAGCACCCAGACGACATCGAGGTGTCTATTTATCGCGGCCATGTGCAGCAGGGCCCAGTTGTCTTCCTTCCTGCAATTCACATCCGCGTTGTGGTCGAGCAGCCACTGAACGATATCGGTAAGTCCACACATCGACGCTGTATGTAGCGGAGTCCTCGTCCAAAGGCCTTGAATATCCAAAGTAGCACCGTGTTGGTGGAGTAAATCCGCAATACGGAAGTGTTTCCCGCGTAATGCTGCAGGAAGCGGGAGCGGGGCCAGCGCCCGACTACCGACTGCTTGTACTTGCTCGGGGTATTTGACAATAAGACGTTCCGCCAGGTCATAGAACCCACAAACTGCGGCATAGTAAAGGGGGAACCTGTAGAACTCCGTGAGCTCGCGGGAGAGAATTCGTCTTAGTCTTTGTCCACATCGTAAACCTGGAGCCAGACCGTAAAATGTGGTTTGGATAGGTCAAACAAACCATCCATCCCATCCCGGATATTTGACGACACTTGCTCAAATTGTGCGTGGTCCTTCCAGTGTTGAGCTGCATACCTGGCGAGAGGGAATTCTTCGATACGATTATTGCCAATGCCACTGCCTTCGTCAGGTGTAGTTTAATCGAGACATTGAAATATAGTGAGAGAGAAACGCACTCCCTCAACCCTGCTTTGTCTCCTTTGTCGTGATCCCAAAGATTGTCAGCACTTCCACCATTATCTTTTTAATTATGTCCGTCATCGCTGCGGTCAGTGTGACTTCGGTATAAGCTTCGAGCCGCTTGAAAAAGAACACCATCCGCTCGAAAAGTTCCTCCACCGCGTCTTGGCTTGCAGAAACGTCCTTGGCCGCCTACAAGACCTTCAATTTCAAAATGTACGAGAAAGAATAATCAAGATATCAAGTGAGATGCTTACCAGAAGGAATACACAAATTCCTGCAAAGACCACTTTTGCGGGAGAAAATACCTGCAAATTATATATCAGAGGGAAACTTCAAGGCGTAATTAGTTTAGGTATTGACACATACCAGGCCTACACCTTCTCCTAGAGTGGCAAAAAACGCATAGAGGACGCTCACAGTTGGACTCAACCACTTTGTTAACCTCTCGTCGTGGCTCCGAACTTGGTCAAACTCCCGAACTATTTCTTGAAGCACGGCCAATATGGCGATCGGAGAGTCGCATGATTGCAACTGGGAGGCAGGCGGATGTGCGGTAAGATCTTTCTTTGTCTGCTTCTCGTACGATTTCAAGGCAGCATTAAAAATAGCTTGGAAGCGTGAGGAAGCCACTGCTGTGGAAAGAGTCTCAGACATGTCAAGAGTACTATAGAGGGATTGATTTCCGAGCTATGGATGCAAACAAGCCCACGTGAGCAACTGCAATTGTCACCCGCATGTACGTAAGCAAAATCACTGCGAAAACGCTTCAAGTTGCTTGCTCCGAGTCAGGCTGCAACCTGTAATCACTGCACCCCATTCCCTGATGGATACTTCTTGGACGCTTTTCACAACTGGTGACTTGCACGTAAGCACAAATATCGACTGCCGAACGCGGTTCAATCCGAAAATACATTCCTCAGCTCTTGCTTGCGGGCTTTTATTGTAACGTGAGTTAAGAGATAACGGGCTTCGTACTAGATTGGCCATATAGATTGAGTGACACTGAAAGTAATCCGACGTTGGTCTCTAGTTCTTATGTGACCAATTTAGCCGGAATGAGGCCAAGATATACTTCTCTACTGACTAACCCGGTCATATTAACGCTCGACTCCGAATCGGATGCTCTCTGTATTCGTGGTACCGGCCCACGACACTGACCAGACGTACTAAACCTCCGTTACCCCTTGTAGCGCGACATACTGGAGAGATTCGAGTGCTCAAAACAAGGTGACAAACCTCATTTTGACGGATGTAGGGCCGCTGCTACAAAAGTGGTTGAGGAACCCCAGAATTGCTTGTTTATTTTCCGTATCACCGGATACTGGAAACTCGAGCTCCGTAAAGGGATCTGTTCCTTCCTTCTTTCCTGCCTCTCTGTACGACACACACGAGGGTCCACTGAAATCACAAATGCACTGTACCTCGCTGTAGCTGCATGCAGTGCTCTTTAGAAAATGAAGTGAATGTAGCCGAATATTAATGGTCTAACTTTAGAGCGTGGGTGAACTTTCATGCCCTACGGTGCTCGATGGGGTCGTGGTCGGCTGAGCATTCGAATCCGTACGGTCTAGAGCGGTCTGACTACGTTTTTAGGGCGCCTAGGGGTGGAGCAGCTTCATAAGACACGGGGTTCAGTGTCGGCATGTTCCAGGAAGATACGGCAACGGCGTAAAGTCGGTGCTAGTGAGGTTCGTTTAGCTTCGGTCAAACCTTCTTGAATGATCTCGTACGCATCCGGAGTGTGTGAGGGAACACCGCCCGTCGTAACCTGTGTCCATCGTTCATCATCGATATCATTAAGAGTCCTAGTTTGTGAGTTGGTTTTATTTTTAGAATTCCACTTAGATTCCGTGTCTGGTTGATGTGCCCGTGGTGTGGCGGGTGGAGTGAAATGGGCATGATGTAAGCACATGCGGCGAAGATGAAATAAGTTCTAACGGTCCGGTATCCGTGCCCCTGCTGCGGCGCAGTCGGTGGTGTACAAGGCCCTTTTAAAGTGGGTGTCCCCGCGGTTATCACCACCCAACTCGCCACAACAATTCACCCTCGCATAGCATTTGATCTTTCCATCTTCTTGGCTGTCAATTTCGTCCGGATTTTGTCGCGTTATTTTGTTGAGGGGCATGATTGTTTTCATAAGGAGCCTCAATTTACCCCGTGGGAAACTTGGCGCTGGGAAGGTAGATACCTAAAGAGGTTTTTTCTGTTTTCGCATTTGACCTCAGGGGCACTCTGCCACTTTCGACACCAGTATCTTGGACTCAAGTGCGACACAGCGCTAGCTTATCCCACGCTGCAATCTCACAACTTGGCGAACGTCTTGAAATCACTCCACTTGTGCACTGGATGATGAGCTCACACTCGCATTCCCCACATACTTCTAGGGCCTCTCCCACCTTTGATCCTTGTTGCCTCAATTCTTAGAGTACGATAATCTTCACACCTAACCCTTGGACACTGTCGCTTGGAGACCTGCGCATGGTACTGCGCGGTTAGACTTGATAGTATTATCTAGGCTACCGTGCGCATCCGACTCGTCGCAACATGAGACACAGCCCGTCTTCACCTATCGACACCGTAGCAGGTTTTTTTCGGCCTCGCACGCCATGGAGCATTTGCGAAGAAATCTTGCTTTTTTGTGGACTACGGGGAGTCAGATGAGATCGGGTATTCACACTGGCAGCTGACTCTCTCTCACTTCCCGCCGGTGCCCCATCACCCGATCGATCCCTACGCCACGGACGCTCTTTCAAATATATCTGACAGCATGGGCTTGGTTTGGAGCTCACTTTGCACGAGCTCGCCACCAAGCGCCAGTGGCCACGACGAGCTCGTATGTCACGCGAGATCGCACGCCGTACGCACCACAACACTGACAGAAATGGCACAACCCTTTTTTACTTTGCTCCCATCGATGATTTCGCATTTTTGGCGTGCTGTGCTCGGCCCCGCAGATCGGCCATCAGCCGTGTGCCAACTTAAGGCCCTAGCGTGTCCACTCTCCGTTCCTGTACATCCTCCTACCTTGGTTAAATTTTCCGGTGTCTGCCGTGACTCAATGGGGTTCTCTCTTGTGTAGTTAATGATCTGGAGGGTCGTGGCCCATGATGGACCCTATTCTGGACTCTCCTACCCTCACGTGCAACGGGAACAGTTGAGCCTTGGACTGTATGGACTCCTCCATCAGACGGCCCACGGAGGTTCTTCGGAGCGCTGTGGACAGCGAAACCGCGCAAGATACGATCCAACGGCCCGATCAGGCTTCATGAGGTGATCTGTGGCGTATTCAAAAGATGGGGTGGCTGAACGTATGATATCGATTTCATCTACGTACAAAGCAAGTGAGGATCTTCACACATCGCTTCGTTTGACCATCCAATTAAGCGTGGCTTCAGCCCGTGCGATGTCAGGTCAAGTACGTTGCGTCGTCGAATTACGGCGCGCGAGAGAGGCTGCGCGATTTCTTTTGATAAGCCTATGGATTGCGCTTCTGCAAAGAGTAATACTTCGCGCCCACATCCGGCCCCAATTGCACGAGATCGGCAGTTTCTCATGCCACTCCGTCTTCTATTCCGCGGAGATGGCTCTTACATGGAGATCCGTGCGAATTCTCGTGATGTATCAGGTGTACGTGCTCCAAGGCCCGTCACACTGCCGCCCAGCTCTTACAGGGAACATTGGCCATGTGCCAAACAATCCTCTAATAGGGATGTGGCAATCTCCCCAAACACAGTGATAACGACAAACTGCCTATCTGTGTAGTGTCACCGGCTCCGTTGATATCATGCGGTGTACAGCTTCCCTCTACGCCCTTCCCCGTATATGTACGGGGTAACGGGCGTCTGTCAAGCTATATGAACCCGTTTGCTGCGGACAAATTAAGTTTGCCTCTCGGTCTCTTCGTTCGCACAAAATAATCAGTAACCAATGAGCGAGGTTGCCCTCTCCAAAGACTTCGGTGAGCCGCTCTTCATGAAATCACTGTCGAGCCGTCTCACCCGGCTCCGCAGTCACCGTCGTGAAGATGCTGCATTTCATCGATGGCGTAAAAGTGTATGTTAGATGATCAGCCGTACGAAGAGTTTCCTCCCTCACATGTCTCGTGACCAGCTGGTACTTTCTGGCCAACCTGGACTTCGACTGGAAACTCCTTAACTCCCGGCCGATGATGAAATGGCCTAGCCTAGTACGTGCCAGCATCGAGACAGCGGTCGAACTCTGACACTAGCGGGTCGCACGAAGGTCTACCTGGCCAGTCGGTTCACCAGCATCGCGTGTGTTGTGTCCTTCCTCGTGGGACTCAATATTTCTTCGCCGATTAATTGCCAGGTACGTTTTTCCTGACCATCTTGCTGACGATCTCCTGCTGAGCACACTTTCGGTTCCCCAGGCCTGGATCTCAACGGCCTTTGTCAGTTCAAATTCCAGAATTCACCCCCTTCTGAAGCCGTGTTTGACTGGTACAGCTAGGCGTTCCCCCTCATAGAGCTCGAGCTTGCGATGGTTCTCATCGTTGTCCGCGTGTAAGTTTGGGATCAACGCCATCCCGATATGTTCTTGACTCGATTCTCCTAGGATCGCCATCTGGGATTGTTCTGTCATGATCATCTCGCTCACCACTACGGCACTCACCGTGCACTCGGGTGTCACTGTTTACCGTTCGTTCATTATCCCGTTATCGGTCCATCAATCAGGTACTGACAAAAGGTTATACACCTCGGCGTAGTGTTAACCGGGGTGCGTGTTTCGGACGCAGCCTTTTTGATTAGTAGAGTCTTTACAGATTCCCAGATCCACTCGTTTTGGGATCCAGGACCGAACTACAAGGGCTGTGTAATATCCGCTCCCCGGCCGCGCCTCATTATGATGTCCGTCACGTCGATCGCGGTATATGCCGTCCTTCTCGTCGCCATGCTTGTCGGGCTCCTCCGCTATCGCCGAGCCCGTTCATTTAGATTATGGCATATGCTTCGGCAACAGGTAGAGTGGATTTATTTGGCGAATAATGTCTTGGGTGGGACTGACTAGTAGTCCTAATATCTAGGGGTGGATATGGTTTGCTTTGGCAGTGGCGGCTGAGGTGCCTACTCTGGTGGGTGTTGCATTAAGCCATCTGCCGCCTCCATTCATATTCATCTGGAAAAGGCCCTTGTCTTACGGAACATCAACCGTAAGTAGCACAGCCTTTATTTTCTTTACGCAACTCAAACAGCGTTTCCTCCTTGAAGCGTCGTTCAATTTGGTTCGTCATACTTGGTCTTTTGTTTGGTAACGTTCTGACCTTCCACTACAGCTACTTCAAATCCCAAGGGGTGAGTATTTCACGACTGTTGATATTCTGCGCTCATGAGTCTCCTTCGATCTCAGTGGTGATCGCGTGAGTCCGGTCGTATCCTCTTGTATAAGTTGTCTTTATCCGGAAGTCGACGGAAAATAGGTCTATCGGCACGACTGCTATGTTCCGGGTGCTCTCCAGGTTCAAACCTAGTGACCGGTAAGAATTCCTCAGGGTAAAACTTCCAAAGCTCACGCAAAAACACTCTGTTTCTAGTGGGGAACAGGTGGTGAATATCGTACGCCTCCGGGCAGACTCAGACTACACAGGTTCCGAGGCAACACCGGCATCACCTCCTCTGTCGCCTCCCCTGTCGCCTCCACTATCCGCTGGCAGCCGACTCAAAGTTTCCGTACACACTACCAGTACAACCACAGCTTTTACTGATCCCGAGGTTGGTCAAAAACAAGAGTTGGAACTATAGAGGTCGAGTCCGTGTATCTTGAATAGCGATAGCAGTGTGCGAGTAGGACTCGGAATACCTACTGTATTTATTTATTGTACTGTACTAACTTCGGATGGCACATTGATCAACTCAAACATTCCACAAAAAACTACATTTCTGCGATAACCGTCGCACAAAGGAAGGAAATGAGATTTGGTAGAGTACGTTCTGTAAAGCACAAGGCCAAGGGCCCGGGAAAACAAAAAAAGCCGCGCCTGTCACGTCACGGCGATTACTACTTTTGGAAGTGCACAGCCTTCAAGTCAGCTCTGACGACGTTCCCTTCATCGCGGCAGTGCAACAAAAAAAAAAGGCCCTGTTCTCCTCCAAGTCGACGACTACGTGTCTCGATGGTCCTTTCCAGTCATCAAAATGACTACAAATCCTCCAAAGAGTCCTTCGTTTCCGGTATGACTGGCTCAACAGTCCTCCATATTAACATGATATCGTTCGTCGCGCTCGTATGTTCCCTTGGTTCGTTTTCCACGTTCCTCTAGCTTACCGAAGTATCTCCGCAAGTCGTCCATCGCACTCCACTCCAGCATCCGCTCGCGTTTCCCCCCTCCCAAATCCTTCCATTTCCTCTCCGAATGGATCCTCCTCGTCGTTCCCCTCCTCCTCTCCATGACCCTCTTCGCCAACCGCCCCGGCATCCTATCCATCGCGCTTCTCCTCCCCAGCGCGCTCGTCTACTTCCTCTTCCCCCCACACGAGTCCGGCACGCCGCTCCCGTCAGGCGGCGCGCCATCGTCGCCCCACGCATCGCCCACCCCGCACCGCGCACCGAATTTCCATGACGACGACTCCGGCGCAGCAGCAGGGGCACCCGCAGCCGCAGCCGCAGTCGAAGAGCCCGCGACTGCGCGGCTGTCTGCGCTGAGCACGTATCGCGCGCACATGATGCTCGTGACGATCCTCGCGATCCTCGCGGTCGACTTTCCTGTCTTTCCTCGCGCGCTGGCCAAGTGCGAGACCTATGGTGTCTCACTCGTGCGATTTATTTTTTTTCCCCTTTGCTTTGTTGACGTTGTCAGCTGAGATGTCGCGAATAGATGGACATGGGTGTCGGCGCGTTTGTGTTTTCACAGGGTATCGTGTCCGCCATCCCGCTCCTCAAAGCCCCTGTGCACTTGAAGCCGCCTCTCACATCCGAGATCTCGTCGGTCGTCGTGAAATGCGCGCCGGTCCTGGCGCTCGGTCTCGTCCGTGTGTTGCTGGTCAAAGGTACGCAGTATCCGGTGGGTCTTGTTTTCCACGCCAGAGTAATGACAGTGCCGCTGATGAAGGATGGTAAAAAGGAACACGTTACTGAGTACGGCGTGCATTGGAACTTTTTCCTGACACTGGCGTTGGTGCCAGTGCTGCGCGTCTTTCTGCACCCGTTGTTCACGACAGTGCCCATATCGCTGCTCGGGCTCCTCGTGGCACTGGGTATGTATCACCGTTACACCTGATACCCCCTCTCCTTTCATTCTCGCACTTATCTAGCCCACCAGCTCTCTCTTTCCGCCGGCCTCATGTCCTACGTCCTTGATGCGCCACGGCAATCGCTCATTAGCGCCAACAAGGAAGGCCTCGTTTCTCTCACAGGTAAATGTCACATCCCTCCCCTTCACCCGACCAACTGTTGTTCACGTACGTTTCTGGGGATGAGGATACCTCGCGATACATCTGCTTGGTCTGTCCACGGGGACGCTCGTCATACCCTATTCGCCGTCTTATTTCCGCCGACGGCAGGCTGCCGCGCTGAAACGGCGGAACAGCGACGCGCCCGCACGCCGTGGGTCTATGTCCATGCCGCACCGTGAAAACGACAAGACTGCGACGGAGCTTTTCTCGTATGCAATCATCTACTGGACGCTCTTTGGCATCAGCAGATACCTCCATATCGGCGGGCCTGACGTCTCGCGCCGTCTAGTAGCGTCTTTCTCATTTTTTTTTTCGCTCTAATAAATGTGCTGACAGAAGGGGGGGTGTAGGTAAACCTGCCGTATATCCTGTGGGTCGCGGCGTACAACACGACGTTCCTCCTTTGTTATATGCTTCTCGACCTCGCCTTTTTTCCAACTCCCCTCGCCAAGAGCACCTATTCACCCGTCTCGGGTCTCAAGGTCGTTCGCCGGTCAAGTGACGACGACAATGACGACAGGGCCCTAAGTCCAGCTTCCCCTCTCGTACCGCCTTATCGTGCCACTACGTCGTCGTCGTCTGGGCCCAGTCCGATGCCGGCACCTCCGCTACTCGAAGCGATCAACCGGAATTCACTGGCCGTTTTCCTTCTAGTACGTCTCCCCCCCCTCTTCGTGGTCGTATGCACTCATGGATGTTCCCCTATGGCAGGCCAATGTGGCGACGGGTGCGGTGAACCTATCGATGCGGACGATGTATGCCTCGGATGGAAGGGCGATGGGCGTGTTGGGTGCGTATGCCTTTGGGGTGTGCGTGTTTGCATGGGCTGTCAGAGGGCGGCGGGTGTGGAAGTTATAGTAGGCTAGGCTAACTTACTGTAGCTTCCTTCCTATCATAGGCTCGGGTGGATCCGGTGACTAGCGTAGCACGAAGTAATAAAATGGTAGATTGAATAATCTGTCCAACGTGTTGCGCCGGGGCGATTTGATGCCACTACATATGACATCGCCGGATATCGGATGATATGAATGGGAAGGGAAGGGGCGAGGCTGTGTGGGGGTTACCAATCAAACCGCGGGAGTTGAGTTCGAGTTGTTGTTCTCCAAGTGCCAAGGCCAAGGCCAAGACCAAAACGAAGCGATTGCTCTCGCAAATTTGAGTGAGTCAGCGGACGCCGTTTTATGTGATCATTCTCATCATTGCAAAAAAAGAATTAAGGGACAAATCGAGTGTTACAAATCACATACATTGTGCATACGTGTGGTGTGATACTACTAGTACTACTGTATGTACAGGAGAGGGGAGGGGGGGGGGTTTACAGAACGAGAAAGTATATATAAAAAAAAATCATGGTATTTGCTCGCCCGGAGGAAGCATTCTTCGTTAATTGTGAGAGAAAAGAGGTTTCGTTTTGATATCGTGAGAGAGATGGTAACCGACCGAGCGGTACCGCCTAGATAGAGACAGCTCCACCAAGAGCCCCACCCAAGCCCCTGTATGCGGAAAATCTATGCAGCGCAATCCTCTGGGTGCTTGACGGCGTCCTCGGCAAAGCGCGGGAGCACGTCCTGCAGGCTCTGGCTCTCGACGAGGTGTGCCGGGGACGGCTTGTGTATATGTAGCAGGCGGAAGACTGCGTTCTCGAGCGCGAGGAGCGGCACGAGCACAGCATTGGCGTAGCGCGCGAGGGCCACCACGACGAGGCCGGCGAGGGCGTCGAGCAAGTAGTGGTTGGCTGTCGCGACGATTGCGAGGAGGATGAGGGCGGGGTAGAGGAGGAACAGCACGCGGAAGTACGGGTGCGCCGCACGGCGGTCTTGTTGGTTGGTGGGTGGGGGCGGGTGGGCGAAGAGGGCCACGCCGACGATGAGGGAGTAGCCGAAGTGGAGAGAGGGCATCGCGGCGAGGGGGTTGCAGAATTTGTTGGTGGTCCAGACGGAGCCTGCGCCGTGCTTGTGGACCGTGTCGACGAAGCCGTATGCGGCGGGGAGGAGGCGTGGAGGCATGCAGGGCCAGAGCGTGAAGACGACAAAGGCGAGCAGGTTGGCGAGGGCCATGGTGCGGCGCACGGGTGCATAGACGCGGAACGGTTGCGTGTGGTAGAAGTAGGCGAGGAAGGCGATCGTCGCTGGTATGTGGATGAATGAGTATATCCTGAGAGACGGACGGGGGGACGCCAAATTAATGTTTTGCCTCGTTTTTCGAAGCGAACATACACACGCACCGGTTAAGCGCGGAGAGGGCCCACGCGTGATGCATTATGGTATCCTGAACCTTGTTCTCCCATTGGATGCCAATGTGCCGCTCAAACTCTAGCAGCTGGATGGCGTGGCGGCGGGCAATGTCGACGGTCCCGTCGTCGATGAACAATACCGCCGAGACGGCACGAGCGATCTGGTAGACCCAGTATGTGAGGCCCCAGTAGAACACTTCGAGGATGAACGGGAAGCGGTAGAGGGTGGTAGAGATCCAGTTGTTAGCGTAGCGGGAAGTGTCCCGTGGCTTGAAGAAGCGGAGGGAGGAGTGGCGTGTGTGGGAGGTAGGTGAAAAAGTGGGAGAGGGGAGAGGGGAGTAAGCACGGGACACGGGGGACAGTGGACGGCGGTTGATGATCACGCCAGCCGCGAGAAGAGAAACGACGACGAGGGGTTCTATGAAGATGCCAAGAGCAGACGCCTGTGCATTCAGGTGACTGTCGTCGGTGAACGGCTGAACGAGGGGGGGAGCAGAGGCCATGAGTGTAGATAAGGTGGGGAGGGGAAGAGGGAGGAGTGGGGGGCGTGGCCTTGGGGTTTAAGAATTAGATGGTTGTATCCTAGGGGCAGTTTTTAAAGGGTACGGGCGGGTGGTTACCGTAAAGAAAGGAATCGGACTCGTGTGTTCCATGTTTGCGTCCGCAACCTAGTCTTGTGACTTTTTCGTATGAATCGCTACCGGGTGGGGATAGGCAGATCCGAACTTGTCCGCAGACCTGCTAGCAAATGGGAGGGGATCCAGGCGATACGTCAGCATCGGTCGGTCAAGCAATAAAATGCGGTACACGCGACCAAATCTCTTACCAACCGGTCATCGCATCAACTCGTGTGACCACCTTCTCTCGATCACTGCGCCGGCTACTTGTCCACTAACTCCACTGACTTGGCAGGAAAATGGGAAGGGGAGGGCTCTCGTGAATCTCATTCTCCTTCGGTTGGAATCCAGAACCTCTTGTGGGCAATTGTGGGTCGCTCTGATCGGGGTTTTGGGTGACTACTAGGACGCCGGCCATTCACGGTCATTCGTGATGATGGCCTGATGTTGGACGAGCTAAGATCGAAACCCTTGAAACCCTTGCCGCCGGCAGCGATTAGAATAAGATCTCAGATCACTTTAAAAAACCTTGTTCTCAGCTTCAAACAGTCAGGATCATCAACAGAGACTCAGAGACAGCCCACCTTTTGTCGTCTTGGGTAAACACCGGACCCATGCATGCTAAGACAAACCAAGTTGGTCAAACTCTCGCGTTGCCCCGTCAGGGATGCCGATGGCTGCCGGCTCTGCCCCGGCGGCCGACCGGCGCCGAGAGATATGCCAAGAACAAGAAGCTGCACAAGTGAATGGAGCACGCTCTTCCGCAGCGCACCGCAGCGAGAAGGCTAGTCGGTCACTACTAGATAATCTACTGTACCGTACTTTACAGCAACTAGTGGCGGGAGCTTTTTTTTTTTTTTTTCAAAAGAACAGTCGTTAGGCGGATTAGGGGTTTTCGTAAAACCCCTTGGGAAAACTGATGAGTCGCGACCGAGCTAGCCCACTGAGTCGCGCTCCGTGGCCATAAATCCACTCACTCCGTGGTCTTCGATGTTCCATGGAGCACAGGAAGGTAATATGCATTGATGTGCGACACTCCCAGCCGGAATTTTCCTGCATTCCTCTCCATCGTGGCTATTCCGAACTTTAATCCGTTACCCTCTGACCTGCGGGCGCATCGCCACTGACGTTTGGGGGTCGTTGCGGCATGTCACGGCGCTGAAAATCACCTATATTCCGTATCCGTCGCGGCTGAAAGCCTTCGACTACAGTAAAAGAACTGATTCGCGACGTCACGGATTCCTATGCCATCTTCTCTCCACAGTCAATTGTATGTCTTTCGTATTACATCTAATACACTGCAGTCTCTCGAAAAGATGTTCGTATCATATCCTCTTCGGTTCCTCAGAAGCGCAATGGATGCTTTCGTCTCTCTTCCGATAGTCAAGACTGTAAGATGATCCACAAGTCAATCGACAGTCCCCATGTGTACATTGGACGGTGGAGTTATCCCCACCTTTTTTGCTTGATGTCAGTGGGTTAGGGTATACTGTAGCGCATCCGCACCCGTCTTCTCCTTCGCTTCCTGACACTTCCCTGGCCGATCGGCGGTTTTCGAACTTGGCGCCTAGGCGTGGGATGTATGATGTCTCAAGGAAACCTAGGACGTGTGACCCTGATCATGATCACTGTCGTTCTCTTCACCATCACACTTTCTCGTCGACTGACATCCAGCAAACGCGTTCGAGCCGACCCATGTAGATGAGTAGTCGAGTTTTTCACACTTATTCTTGCATCTGATTCTCGCTTGTCAATTCTGGCAGGACATGCACTTTCCTTGCCCAAAACACGCACGGGGCATTAATCTCAACCCGAACCTGGTAGGGTCTGATATGTCGAAGCACCGTGATGATCGAGCATCCCGCCTGAGGTTTACCGTGCTACGAACGGAGCGCTCTGCTGTCACACGTTGCCAGTCGTTCTGTACACTTCACACGCCCATTCTCGGGAACGCATCAAAATGCCAGCCCTTCCGCGATAAGTAAGATAAAGAGAGGCTAATTCTGTATAGAATGCTCCGGGTGGAAGCCCGGGATCACGCGGGGCGAACTAGGCAGGGTCGAATCCGAGCTATATATGAAAAACGGAACCCGCGTCGTACTGATACTGTAGTTTCCGAATTTTGCCTTTCTGTCTCCTCGTTGCATTCGGTTGGTGCAAAGACAAATGGGCCACTTCTTTCGTCGAGCAGGGTCGAGTCATTGATTGGTTGGTTATGTAATATGATCTCAAACTCCCCCCGAGTCCGAGCTGCACCTCTGTAAGTTTCGAGCCGGTTGAAAACCAAAGCCTCTTTGCTTGTCGCGACATCCTTGGCAGCCTATAATATTTTCAACATCAGAATGATCTACCTTAAGAATAGATAGGGTACTAACTAAAAGGAAGGTACTGATGCTTGCTAAGATCACTTTCGCATGCGAAAATACCTACAAAATATATATCAGAGAAGCTTACCTTGGCCCAAATGTCGAGACTTACCAGACTGACGCCCTCGGAGATGGCGGCAGAGGTTGGGATCAGTCAATTCGTCAATCTCTCATCGCCACTATGAGCTTTGGTCGACTTCCCGAACTTGAAGCACGGCAAGGATAGCGCAAGTTGAGTCGCATGATTGCAACTGGGAGGCCAGTGGGTCTGTAGTAGGGTCCTTCTAGGTCTTCTTTTAGTACGGTTTCCAAGGCAGCATTGAAGACGGCTTGGAGGTATGAGGAAGCTGAGCCTGCGCATGTGGTTGTCTCGGCATGCCGGGAAAAGTGGTCTTCGCGTACAGGTGGGAAACAAACGCGTCGGCAAGTGCCGATGCAAACGCGAACGCACGTGACGATAGACGCCCCACGGACGAACATTGCGTGTGGCAGAAGCCTGAGGAGAATTGCGACATCAAAGAGCGCCTATCGATGCCCGGACGCATACACGATGCTTATACGTTCCGAACACATTATCAATGGCAGCAGCAGCACGTGTTCTCCGATCAGCGTTCAAGTTAGCGCCTTGCGGTAGCAGCGGTATCACTGGCCGGCCGTAGCCGTACTAACTCATACCAGTCCTCGACTCTGTTGTAGAACCCGACAGTCAAGAACGATTCGTAGCTGAGAGCAAGATCTGACTCATGCTACGCTACCCGACCCCGACCACCACAACTGAGAGCTCGCCGGCTCAGCGGATGTCGAAGTCAAATTGTTCGTCTCTTTACATTTCTGTCTTATGCTCTCACACAGTTTTTTCTAAATAAAATAAAAAAATACCTGAGTTCCATGTCATTGGTCGCTATGTCAGGTCTTCCCACCAGAACGATTCCGGTCGCGCAGTCATCGAGATACTCTTGGCCCTCTTCGGTCAAAGACATTATACTCGCATTCTGACTTGGTGAATACTTTGGGCAGAAGCACAAATAAAAATGTCGTCTCATTCTTGATGAGAGCATCTCCTTTGGTTCAGTAGAACACACCGGATCCGGTTCTACGGAACTATGATTCCGTATGCGCCTCCTTTGATTCCCTGTGCCGTAAGTTGGCTAGACTCAACCGCATGTCGAATAATAGGCCACGCAAATAGACACGATTACCGGATCGGTTAACAACAGCCTCAACCCATCGAGTGGATTCTGCGGGGCTCGGGCTCACCAACGCATCAACGGCACATTCTCCGTTTTCTCCGCCGCTTTCCCAGCGGTCTTGGCGGTCTCTGCCTCTGATGGCATCAACATCCTGAGGAATACACCGTCGACTTTGAGCACGCTGCAGAAGAGCGTGCACGCGATCTGGGCCATGCTCAACCGGGTCGAGGCCATCAGGATCCCTTCCCATCCTGCCTTGGCGGTGCCTTCTACATCAGTGTCTACGAAGCCACCGAACCCTGCAACCACTATGCCATGTGAGACACCGTCGTTCGACATCCCGGGTGAGGGGCGCCTACTGCAGGGCATCGTAGACGTGGCGCTTGTGCAGGGCGTGTGGATCCACGCGCCGGACGGTCCGCCTCGCCATCGAGCATCATGCATCAAGGCCGCCGTCGTGAAAGCGCTCACGAAGCGCAAATGAGTGCGCCTACTACCGATCCCGGGGCTCTCCGGTCATCATTTTGTCTTATCTTCTCCCACCGTTCACAGTTATATCACCTCAGGTAGCATATTACAGTAACGCATACATGATGTAGTTAAGCATGTGTTAGGGAGCATTGATCGTTTGTCGCCAAGTTGTGTGTGAAACATGCTCGATATACAATTCGCGCTTTCCTGCATGGGGTAGAACACCGCCTTCATTCTGGGGGTATACCGTGACACGGCTCTCAGGATATCGACGACAGGGGAGCGCGTATTCTGTGAGGTTCGTCAACTCATTAACACCTCAGCAGCACCACTTCCGGTTTCATCTAGCAGCTATACAATACTTCTGGTATTACATTTCTACGTACCGTTAACCGAATGTGAACGCGTATACACTACGGATGGGCCACAGCACCATGTTCTAACAGCAGCTCCCTCATTTCGTGCTGTTTGGCCACTTGAAATGGGGTCCTGCCCTCACCATCCTTCTCATCTACGTTCGCTCCATAACTGAGTAGCAACCGAGCGATCTCCAGGAACCCCATTAACGAGGCTTTATGTAATGGAGTTGAGTGGTTGTCGTCACATGCATTTGGGTCTGCCCCATGTTCCAATAGTCGCTGCACGACGCTGACCCTCCTTTCCTCCGGATGATGACCAAAGTAGGATATGGTGCTATGTAACGGAGTTTCGCCTTTGTCAGCCCGCGAGTTGACGTCCGCTTTATGGTCGAGTAGCACTTGGACAGCTTCGAGTTCTTGATGGCGTGCTGCCAAGTGCAACGGTTTCTTATTGTCATCCAACTGAGCACTTGCATCTGCACCGTGATTGAGTAGCCACCGCATGATATCGACGCGTCCATCGATCGACGCTGCGTGTAGTGTAGTCCAGTTGTCTTCATCCCGAAAATCCACATCTGCGCCACGCTTGCGTAGTAAATTCGCGACACCGAAGTGTCCTTTGTACAAAGCTGCCGAAAGTGGGTTTACGATGTGACCACCACTTGCATTTAGTTGTTCGGGATGCTTCATGATCAGACGTTCTGCTAGGTCATAAGCTCCACATAACGCAGCATAGTAAAGCGGGGAACCGAGATGCCGCTGTGGTGGGTTACGCAATAAATAAAAAATCCAGCGTTCGTCCCTGTCGTACACCCGAAGCCATGCTCCGAAATATGGCTTGGAGGCGTCGAATAGGTCATCCATCCCATCTTGTACGCGAGATGACACTCCCTCGAATCGGGCATGGTCCACCCAGTGTCGAGCAGCGTATTCAACCAGAGGAAATCCTTTAGCATCGGCGTGTTCGTCCAACCGGAGAAGTGTTCCCAGGCACGCCTGCGCCAGTATCGTATGTGCTGCACCGAGATTAACATGAAACCGGGAAACATCTCCTTGTGACTGTGCAAGGCGAGGCGATGTGAGGTATTCTTTCACCGAAAAGTGCGAGAATTGCACCACCCGGAAATCACCGTCAGGGACAACGGTGATCAAACTTGAGCACGTCGAAAGTACGGCCTCCTCTTGATCGTCCCACCGCCAGTCATCCTTCAACTTCGGAATCCCTCCGGAGTTTGACGATTGAAAATCGAATGCCAGTAGTTCTGCGAGCTCCTCAACTCGGAGCGGCCGGACAGCGACAGCAAGGCACTGTAAAAGGCGATGGGCGTTATTCCTTTGAGCTTTATTGATGCCCCTCAATATTCGTTCGTATGTCTCGTCCAGGGTCTCAGGCAATTCATCAAGAAATTGACGGAGGTTCGGTGGGAAGCAATGTCGCAGCGCGTCCAGCTGGCAAAATACCCATCTGAACCTGCGCGACAACGTAAGAAACTGCTGTCAACATAGAATAGCTTGATGTCCTCACATTCCATCAGATCTTTCTGTCAGCGTCTCAATAACGAGCCTTTTGTCATTTGTTCTCCATCTCCTCATTGCAGTACTCGGGGACGAGTTGACGACGTTTCGAACGTAGTCAGCGATATCCGTTTTTTGCCCACTTTCGTCATGCAGGGAAACCGAACGGGACGCCAGCGACCCGAGGACAGCTCGGATGTCGACCTCAGGGCGACTGGTCGCGCAAATGTGAAGTCTTTGTAGGTCAAGGTCGACGAGCTCCTTCACAAGTTGGAGGACCTCATCACGGGGAGATGGAATTCCAGGCGAGTCTGGACATTCGTCGAGCGCGTCAAGGACAAAGAAAATTGGTTTCTGTCCCGGCAGTCTCAGCATCTCTTTGAGGCATTCTTTCAAAGTGTCGTCACCGGGTTGATGAGCGCCATTCTTGTGTGAAATGTAAACACGGTTGAGAACGCCACAACAAATACTAGAGGAAGTAGAAAGTTGGGATACGAGAGAAAGTAGCAGGTCGCGACAGCTTTGCTTATCGAGATCCCTGAAGTCGAAGTAAAAGTAGGCCAAGACGGCCGATCCGGCTTCGCAAACGGTCATGATGTCTTGAATAATCGAGGAACTGGAGAATAATGAGCCTCTAAATGAAGTGAGAAAGGAATAACAAACCAGATGACACTCTTCCCGGAGCCCGCTACGAAAACCGAAATCTGTCAGAAAATGCGAGCCCGAAAAATGCTGACAGAACGCACGCTTTCCGTGGATCCACAAGAGAGAGCCAGTAGACTTCCATTCGATGGAGATATTTCCTTGAAAGAACCACACAGCCGTTCCATTGTGTTGAGCCTTTCGTGCAATGTTGTGATTTGTGGATGGATCCGTGGGAGAGAGCCACGCTCGTAGGAGTTGTGTTAGCTGGTTCCCTGTGCGTGGGTTTAAACACGAGCAGAGAGCAACGGCAAGGTTAGGGCATCACGAACACTTGATTTCGTCTATGTCTGAAAGGAAAAAAAGTTAGAAGGTATCAGTGACTAGCTGGACAAAAGTCGCGCACCGTCAATGGCTATTTGAACCTTTTCATCGACACGCTGCACTTTGTCGCCCACGTCCGCCACTTTACCGTCGACTACATTTACTTCATCGCGGACAATGTGTGTGATCCTTAGGACCTCTGAAAGTGCCATCCGAGTCTCCTCTTGTGTCAATCTGTCTAGCTTCTTGACCGCATCCTCCAGATCAGTCCTTCCAGCCAATCTCTTCAGGAACCTTTCTGCGCTTATTTCAGTGAGGATCGAAATACAGCCAATCAGAAACTCACTTGCTGATCCGCGCCTTAGCTCTTTCGTTGCAATCCCAAAGATCGTGAGCACTTCCACCATTATCTCTGTGATTATGTTTGTCATCGCCGCAGTCGGTGTCACCTCTGTATAGGTTTCGAGTCGTTTGAAAAAGAATCCGATACGTTCGAAAAGCTCTGCGAGAGCATCTTTACTCGCCGCGACATCCTTGGCGGCCTATCATACCTTCAACATCAGATCGATCCGTCGAAATAATAGATAGGGTACTTGCTAAAAGGAAGACACCGATCCCTGCGAAGATCACTTTCGCAGGCGAAAATACCTACAGAATATATGTCAGAGAGGCTTGCATCGGCTCAAGTGTTGAGAATTACCAGACCCACGCCCTCCGAGACGGCAGCAGAGAATGCATACAGGACATTCACGGTTGGAATCAACCACTTTGTCAATCTCTCATCACCACTGCGAGCTTGGTCGAATTCGTTAATTTGGTCTTGAAGCAAGGCAAGGATGGCGCTAGTTGAGTCGCATGATTGAAACTGGGAGGCAAGTGGATGTGCGACAAGATCCTTCTTGGTCTGCTTTTGGTACGATTTCAAGGCAGCCTGGAAAATGGCTTGGAAGCGTGAGGAAGATGTGGCTGTGGTTAGTGTCTGGGACATGACAGGAATGGCGACTGCAGAGGAACTGATCAAGTTTGGCGGAGGACGGTCTTCCCGCAGGTGAGGACGGGAACGGGGAATGTGAAAACTGAGTACTGAATACTGAGTACTGAGCACTGGCAGATACACTGCCTCCTAGTAAGATGTCGGCGACTGCCGATGCAATAATATAGGCGCGAAGATAGACGCGCGGACAGACCGAGATGCTTTCAGGACTCCCAGCAATTGCAAATGCTGGAAGACCTCTTTATGCCTCCGGTTCGATAATTTACTTGGAGTTATGCTCAAAGGGTGGAACACAGGATGTGTGACTATGATCCTCGCTATGATCGCCTTAGACCAGCTTCGAAGGACCGACGTCGACCCTTGCGTCGACCAACTTCTGAACGGGCTCATTTGACCTAAATTGGAAACATCTACCCACGCTCGGGCAGTCCGAAACGGAAGCAGGTATTTCCTTGGGTATATCCCTCTGAATTGTGTTCTGGACAGTCTGCTTTTTGGTTGAAGAAACAGGGTTCATATTGTAATAGATGAGGCCAAATGTGTCGTTCCAAAAAAGTCAAAAAGATTGCCAATGGATAAGAGCTTTCGGGCGGATTGGAATCACATCCGGACGATGGCGATCTGCAGAACACATGGAAGACGATGACCCGACGACCCACGCCCTTCCGCACTGGGTGAAGCTCGAGTATAAGGTGAGTCCTGCAGCAGCGATATGACCACCGAGCCGCTCGCTGATGTCCCATCTTTCTCTCTCTCTCTCTCTTCACACCACCTACTATTGGATTATGCTCGCTCGCCTACCATAGTACATATGTACGCTCGCCGGCCCCGACGGGGACGTCGCGTTCACGCACCTCTCAAGCGCAGCAGCTGCCGCGCTCACCACCGCGCCGCCGCCCCTGCAGATGATATACCAAGAACCGCAGGCGCCGGATGTCACGAGCAGGGCGTGCTCGCGCTGATGCAAACCTGCGGGATCGCACGCCAGCGCGTATGTCAACTGGACCCCAAGGCTCCCAGGCGCGAGCGCTGAACGACGGTGACGCGGGCGGGTTTGCGTGGTTCCTTTTCGGCATGCGCCCTCTCCTTCCCTCGCGGTGCCTACGAAGTTAAACCCGCTACGCAGGGTATACTTGGTATGCGTGCTTTGCGTCGTTTGATGGTGGTGATTGTTGATGCGTTGAATCGGATTTAGGTGAAGAACCGCCGCGAGACCGGACCGCTGAGCTACGCGCGCTTGGTTTCCCGACGCGGTATTTGGGTCCCGTGCAGACGACGACGGATACGGCGCTCGGCGTGACGAAGCGCGTCATAGTAGATCGCGGTCCGTGTCTCCCTCCTTCGGTCAAAAAAAATGACTGACGGCTTTGTTCACGGGAACAGTACCACTCGATGAGATCCCCTACGTCCTACGTTCCACCTCGCGTTTGTTGGCAGCTTCCTAACAGTTTTGTTCTTTTGCGCAAGATTACCCGACATTCCGCTTCAACGCGCGCGAGAGCATCGAAATGCCCTTTCGTGCGTCGTTTCTCCCCACTAACGACGGATATGACACACTCCCACTATCATTTTACTTTATCTTCTCCCCCATTCACAGTTTACATCACCTCAGGTAGAACCCTACAGTAACTCTATTACAGTAATGCATGCATGCGGTGAAGCATGAGTTAGGGAGCATTGAACGTTTATCATTAAGATGTTGTCAGTATGCAAGTCGGGTATTCCCGCATAGGGTCGAACACCGCCTTCTGAGGGTTTATGGCTCACGGGCTATCGGCGACTGGGGAGCGCATATTCTGTGACGTTCATCGACTCATCAATATCACACCAGCGCCACTTCCGGCTTCATCTAGCAGTTATACAAAGACTTCTGGTAGTAATAGACTTCTATGTCTCGGTAGCTAAAACGTGAACGCATATAACCTTAAGGTTGAGCCACGGCACCATGTTCTAACAGCAGTTTCGTCATTTCATGCTGTCCGTATGAAGAAGCCACCTGAAATGACGTCTCGCCCTTCCCATCCTTCTCGTCTACGTTCGCTCCGTGACTGAGTAGCAGGCGAGCGATCTCAATCCACCCCTGGGACGATGCTTGATGCAACAGGGTTGACTCTGTGCAGTCATGTATATTTGGGTCTGCCCCATGCTCCAGTAGTCGCCGCGAAATGTGGACTCTGTTTATGTTTCTCTCTGGAAAAATGTTTCTCTCTGGAAAAGCACGTTGTGTGGCGCCTTTGTGCAACGGAGTCTCGCCTTCCTGATTCTGCGAGTTGATGTCTACGTTGTGTTCGAGTAGCACTTCGACAGCCCCGAGTTGGGCATTGTGTGCTGCCAGGTGCAGCGGTGTCCACTGGCCATGCTGCCGAGCATTTGCATCTGCGCCGTGGTTGAGTAGCCACCGCATGATATCGACGGTGCCAGACATCGCCACTTTGTGTAGTGGTGTTCTCTCCCGAAAGCCCCGGACATCCACAGCCGCACCGTATTGATAGAGTAAATCCGCGACACGGAAGTGTCCCTTGTACAAAGCCGCTGGAAGCGGGGCCAGGATGCGACCACCACATGCATTCACTTGTTCTGGATGCTTCATGATCAGACGTTGTGCAAGGTCATAGAACCCACACAATGCGGCGAAGTAAAGCGGGGAACCAGCACCGCGGAATTGCCCGTCCGAAAAACCATACCAGGATTCATCCACGCGGTACGCCTGGAGCCACGCTGCGAAATGTGGCTTGGAGCTGTCAAATAGATCGTCCATCCCATCTCGTACGCGTGACGAAACTTCCTCGAATTGCGCATGGTCTACCCAGTGTCGAGCAGCGTATTCAACCAAAGGAAACCCTTTGGCATCAGTGTGTTCGTCCAGTCGGAGAAGTGTTCCCAGGCATGCCTGCGCCAGTATCGTATGCGCCGCATCCAGATCGATGTGAAACCGCGAAACATCTCCTTGAGACCGTGCGAGACGAGGCGACGTGAGGTATTCTTTCACCGAAAAGTGTGAGAATTGCGCCACCCGGAAATCACCGTCGGGAACAACGGTGATCAAACTTGAACACGTCGAAAGTACGGCTTCCTCTTGGTCATCCCACCGCCAGTCATCCTTCAACTTCGGGATCCCTCCTGAGCTCGACGCTTGAAAATCGAACGCCAGTAGTTCCGCAAGCTCCTCGACTCGAAGTGGTCGGACAGCTACAGCAAGGCACTGTAACAGACGTCGGGCGTTATCCTTTTGAGCCTTATTGATGCCCCTCAATATCCGCTCGTATGTCTCATCCAGGGTCTCGGGCAGTTCGTTGAGAAATTGGCGGAGGTTCGGTGGGAAGCAATGTCGCAAGGCCTCTAACTGGCAAAATACCCACCGGAACCTAAGCAACAACGTAAGAAACTGCCGTCGGTATAGAATAGCTTGTTGCTCTCACATTCCGTCAGTTCTTTCGGTCAACGTCTCGATGACAAGATTTTTATCTTCGGCCCTCCATCTCCTCATCGCCGTACTCGGGGACGAGTTAACGATGTTTCGAATGTAGTCAGCGATATCCGTTTTTTGCCCACTTTCATCGTGTAAGGAAACCGAACGAAACGCTAGCGGCTCCAGTCTAATTCGGATGTCGACTTCTGGCCGACTGGTCGCGCAAATATGAAGTGCTTGCGAGTGAAGATCGACGAGCTCCTTCAAGAGTTGGAGGACTTCATCACGAGGAGATGGCATCCCGGACGAGTCTGGACACTCGTCGAGCGCATCCAGCACAATAAAAATTGGGCCCTGTCCCGGCAGTCTCACCATCTCTTTCAGGCGTTCTTTCAAAGTCTCGTCACTCGGCTGTCGAGTGCCATTTTCGTGTGTTTCATAAACATGGTGGAGAATGTCGCAGCAAGGACTAGAACGAGTAGAAAGCTGGGATACGAGAGAAAGTAGCAGGTCGTGACAGGTTTGCTTGCTGAGATCCTTGAAATCGAAGTAAAAGTAGGCCATGAGGGCTAATCCGGCTTCGCATACAGCCATGAGGTCTTGAATGACGGAGGAACTGGCGAGAAATAAAAATAAGTTCCGACAGGAAGTAGGCAGGGAACAACAAACCAGATAATGCTTTTCCCAGAGCCCGCTACGAAAATCGCAATCTGTCAGAAAGCGCGAGCGTGATAAACGCTGACGAGGGCGCACGTTTTCCGTGGATCCACAACAGGGAACCAGTGGACTCGAACTTCCATTCGATGAAGATACTACCTTGAAAGAACCACACAGCCGTTCCCTTGTGTTGAGCCTTTCGTGCGATGTTGTGGTTTGTGGACGGATCAGCAGGAGAGAGCCACGCTCGTAGGAGCTGTCTTATCTGGTTCCCTGTGAGCAGGTGAAAACGTGAGCAGCGAGCAACGGCGATGCCAGAAGATCACGAACACTTGACTTCATCTAATTTGTTTGCCGTCTGCTGAATAATTAATTTTGCTTCCTCGCCCTCTGGAAGTAAAAGTGTTAAAAGGTATCGCTGTATGGCTGGAAACGCATCGCGCACCGTCAATAACTACTCGGACCTTTTCATCAACGCACTGCACTCTGGCGCCCACGTCCGCCACTTTACCGTCGACTGCTTCTACTTCGTCGCGGACGCGCTGTGTGATCCTTAGGACCTCTGCAAGTGCCATTCGAGCTTCCTCTTGCGTCAATCTGTCCAGCTTCTTGACTGCATCCTCCAGATCAGTCCTTCCAGCCAATTTCTTCAAGAACCTTTCTACACGAACTTCAGTGAAGATCGAAAGATAGCCAGTCGGAAACTCACTTGCTGATCCGCGCCTAAGCTCTTTCGTTGCAATCCCAAAGATCGTGAGCACCTCCACCATTATCTCTGTGATTATATCTGTCATCGCCGTAGTCGGTGTCACCTCTGTATAGGTTTCGAGTCGTTTGAAAAAGGACCCGATGCGATCGAAAAGTTCTGCGAGAGCGTCTTTGCTCGCCGCAACATCCTTGGCAGTCTATAAGACTTTCAATATCAGAACGATCCACCTAAAGAGTAGATAGGGCGCTTGCTAGAAGGAAGACGCCGATGCCTGTAAATATAACTTTTGCGGGCGAAAATACCTACAAAACATACATCAGAGAGGCTTATATCACTTCAAACGTTGAGCCTTACTAGACTAACGCCCTCCGAGACAGCGGCAGAAAACGTGTACAGGACATTCACGGTTGGAATCAACCACTTTGTCAACCTATCATCGTCACTGTGAACTTGGTCGAATTCTTTAACTTGGTCTTGAAGCAAGGCAAGGATGGCGCTAATGGAGTCGCATGATTGCAACTGGGATGCAAGAGGATGCGCGATAAGGTCCTTCTTGGTCTGCTTTTGGTACGATTTCAAGGCAGCCTGGAAAATGGCTTGGAAGCGTGAGGAAGGTGTGGCTGTGGTTGGTGTCTGGGACATGACAGGAGTGGCGACTGCGTAAGAAGCAAACAAGTTATGGGGAAGACGATCCGTTTACAGTTAAGGGCAGGAACGAGGAACGCAAGCACTGGGAGGATGCTGTACACTGCCTCATGGCCAGGTCCAGCAAGATATCGGTGACTGCCGACGCAAACGTGATGATAGGCGCGAAGATAGACGCGCAGACAGACTGGGATATGACGAAACGCAGCGGGCTGACACACCAAATTAATGACTGGGGTGCCAGGAGCGCATACAGCGTTCTTAAATACATCGTAAGGACTGACTAACAACAGGTGAAAACAATATGCGGAAAGCCGCATTCCATTGGCTAACAGATCGAGGGATTGTCCCTGATCACAACTTGAACCAGTACCGTAGAGATCGTGTTGCAAGGCTACGCTTGCATCTCATCTCTTCCTATCCCACACCGCCAGGGCATGCACTAACTCACTGAGCGACACGATCACGCACGCATTCGCACATGAGGTGCAGCCGATGCCCGACACCGATGCGGGGCCGACGTCCGACGCCGAGATGTCCCGCACGTGGACTCACCATATTTCAACAGGATACTGTCAGGGCTGCTAGCAATCGCAGGACCCCTTTGTGTTCCCAACTCGACAATTTACATTCAGAAGGCGGAATACAGGATGAACGTCGACCAACTTCTGAACGGACTCATTTGACTCAGAATGCGATCGTTTACTCGGGCGGTCGGAAACGGAAGCGGAAGCAGCCTGAGGTGTTTCCAGTGTGCAGTGTGTTTCCCTCCGATTGTGCGTCGGTCTTGGCGTCGGTAGCCTGGACAGTCTGCTTTCCGGTTGGGGAAATGTGTTTTACATACGTGATAGGTGAGCCAAAATGTATCGTTCTAAAAATACAAAAAGATCGCCAACGAATAAGAACTTTCAGGCGGATTGGAATCACATCTAGACGCTCGTGATCTGCAGAACACATGGAAGACGACGACCCGATGCCCAGCGCCCTTCCATGCTGGGTTGAACCCTCCCGCTTCTAGCCTGAGTTGGGCTACTTGCAGAAGTTGCGACAGCTTGCAAGCACTTACAACTGCTCCCAATTCCCAATTTGTTGTACAGATTCCTCCGCGCTTGTGCAGGGCGTGTGGATCAACGCGCCGGAGCACCCAGCTCGCTGTTACGGCTGCGTTGTCGCGCATCGAGGCCGCTATCGTGAAGGTGCTCACGAAACGCAGATGATTACACCTACTCGATCCGGAGCTCTCACGTCATCATTTTGTTTTATCTTCTCTCACCATTCACAGTTTATATCATCTCAGGTAGAACCCTACAGTAGCCTGATTACGGTGATGCATGCACGCGGTTAAGTACGAGTTGGGATTCTTAAGAAGCATTGAACGCTTGTTGCCAAGTGTGTGAGACGTTGTCGATATGCAAGCCGCTCTTTCCCTCATAAGCATCGAACACCGCCTTCCGAGTCCTTCCAAGAGTATATGGCTCACGGGATATCGACGACTGGGGAGCGCGTATTCTGTGACATTCACCAACTCATCGACATCACAGCGGCGCCACTTCCGGCTTCATCTAGCAGCTATACAAAAACTTCTGGTATTAATATACTTCTATTTGTCGGTACCTAGAACGTGAACGCATATACCCTAAGGTTGAGCCACAGCACCATGTTCTAACAGTAGTTTCATCATTTCATGCTGTTCATTTGAAGAAGCCACTTGAAATGGCGTCTTGCCCTTCCCATCCTTCTCATCTACGTCCGCTCCGTGACTGAGTAGCAGGCGAGCGATCTCAATCCACCCCTGGGACGACGCTCGATGCAACGGAGTCTCGCCTGCGTGATTCTGCGAGTTGATGTCTACGTCATATTTGAGTAACACCTGGACAGCCTGGAGCTGGGCATTGTGTGCTGCCAGGTGCAGCGGTGTCCAGCGGTCACGCTGCCGAGCATTTGCATCTGCGCCGTGGTTGAGTAGCCACCGCATGATATCGATGGTGCCAGACATCGCCGCTTTGTGTAGTGGTGTTCTCTCCCAAAGGGTCAAGACATCCACAGCTGCACCATGTCGGTAGAGTAAATCCGCGACACGGAAGTGTCCCTTGTACAAAGCCGCTGATAGCGGGGCCAGGATGAGACCACCACCTGCATTCACTTGTTCTGGATGCTTCATGATCAGACGTTGTGCAAGGTCATAGAACCCACACAATGCAGCGTAGTAAAGCGGAGAACCAGCAGCGAGGGGTCGCCCGCCCGAAAAACCATACCAGGGTTCATCCATGTCGTGCGTCTGGAGCCACGCTGCGAAATGTGGCTTGGAGCTGTCAAATAGATCGTCCATCCCATCTCGTACGCGTGACGAAACTTCCTCGAATCGTGCATGGTCCACCCAGTGTCGAGCAGCGTATTTAGCCAAGGGAAACCCTTTGGCATCGGCATGTTCGTCCAGTCGGAGAAGTGTTCCCAGGCACGCCTGCGCCAGTATCGTGTGCGCTGCATCCAGGTCGATGTGAAACCGCGAAACATCTCCTTGAGACCGTGCGAGACGAGGCGACGTGAGGTATTCTTTCACCGAAAAGTGTGAGAATTGCGCCACCCGGAAATCACCGTCAGGAACGACGGTGATCAAACTTGAACACGTCGAAAGGACGGCTTCTTCTTGATCGTCCCACCGCCAGTCATCCTTCAACTTCGGAATCTCTCGCGAGCTTGGCGCTTGAAAATCGAACGCCAGTAGTTCCGCAAGCTCCTCGACTCGAAGTGGTCGGACAGCTACAGCAAGGCACTGTAACAGACGTCGGGCGTTATCCTTTTGGGCCTTATTGATGCCCCTCAATATCCGCTCGTATGTCTCATCCAGGGTCTCTGGGAGTTCGTTAAGATATTGGCGGAGGTTCGGTGGGAAGCAATGTCGCAAGGCCTCTAACTGGCAAAATACCCACCGGAACCTAAGCAACAACGTAAGAAACTGCTGTTGGTATAGAATAGTTTGTTGCTCTCACATCCCATCAGCTTTTTCGGTCAACGTCTCGATGACAAGATTTTTATCTTCGGCCCTCCATCTCCTCATCGCCGTACTCGAGGACGAGTTGACGACTTTTCGAACGTAGTCAGCGATATCTGTTTTTTGTCCACTTTCATCGTGTAAGGAAACCGAACGAAACGCTAGCGGCTTGAGGACAGCACGGATGTCGACCTCCGGGCGACTGGTCGCACAAATGTGAAGTCCTGGCAGGTCCAGTTCGGCGAGTTCCTTCACGAGTTGGAGGACTTCATCACGAGGAGACGGAATCCCGGACGAGTCTGGACACTCGTCGAGCGCATCCAGCACAATAAAAATTGGGCCCTGTCCCGGCAGTCTCACCATCTCTTTCAGGCATTCTTTCAAAGTCTCGTCACTCGGCTGTCGAGTGCCATTTTCGTGTGTTTCATAAACATGGTGGAGAATGTCGCAGCAAGGACTAGAACGAGTAGAAAGCTGGGATATGAGAGAAAGTAGCAGGTCGTGACAGGTTTGCTTGCTGAGATCCTTGAAATCGAAGTAAAAGTAGGCCATGAGGGCTAATCCGGCTGCGCATACGCCCATGAGGTTTTGAATGACGGAGGAACTGGCAAGAAATAAGTTCTGAGAGGAAGCAGTCAAGGAACAACAAACCAGATGATACTTTTCCCAGAGCCCGCTACGAAAATCGGAGTCTGTCAGAAAGCACGAGCGTGAAAAACACTAACAGAGGCGCACGTTTTCCGTGGATCCACAATAGGGACCCACTAGACTTCCATTCGATGAAGATACTACCTTGAAAGAACCACACAGCCGTTCCCTTGTGTTGAGCCTTTTGTGCAATGTTGTGGTTTGTGGACGGATCTGCGGGAGAGAGCCACGCTCGTAGGAGCTGTTTTACCTGATTCCCTGTGAGCAGGTGTAAGCATGAACGAGCAACAGCGATGCCAGGAGGTCACGAACACTTGACTTCGTCTACATTATTTGCCGTCTGTTGGATAATTGATTTTGCTTCTTTCGCCGTCGCTTTAGTCTCCTTACTGTCTGAAGGTAAATGATAATAAAAAGACGTTACGTCAGAAGGTGTCGGTAACTAGCTGGACACAAGTCGCGCACCGTCAATGGCTATTTGAACCTTTTCATCAACGAGTTGCACTTTGTCGCTCACGTCCGCCACTTTACCGTCGACTATTTCTACTTCGTCGCGGACATTGTGTGTGATCCTTAGGACCTCTGAAAGTGCCATCCGAGCCTCCTCTTGCGTCAATCTGTCTAGCTTCTTGACTGCATCCTCCAGATCAGTCCTTCCAGCCAATTTCTTCAATAACCTTTCTACACCTACTTCAGTGAGAATCGAAGACAGCCAATCGGAAACTCACTTGCTGATCCGCGCCTTAGCTCTTTCGTTGCAATCCCAAAGATCGTGAGCACTTCCACCATTATCTCCGTGATTATGTCTGTCATCGCCGCAGTCGGTGTTACCTCTGTATAAGTCTCAAGCCGTTTGAAAAAGAATCCGATACGTTCGAACAGCTCTGCGAGAGCATCTTTGCTCGCCGCAACATCCTTGGCAGCCTATAAGACCTACAACATCAGAACGATCTGCCTGAAGAATGGATAGGCTACTTGCCAATAAGAAGACGCCGATCCCTGCGAAGATCACTTTCGCAGGCGAAAATACCTACAGAATATATGTCAGAGAGGCTTGCATCAGCTCAAGTGTTGAGAACTACCAGACCCACGCCCTCCGAGACGGCAGCAGAGAATGCATACAGGACATTCACGGTTGGAATCAACCACTTTGTCAATCTCTCATCACCACTGTGAGCTTGGTCGAAGTTCCCGACTTGGTCTTTAAGCACGGCAAGGATGGCGCTAGTTGAGTCACATGATTGCAACTGGGAGGCAAGAGGATGCGCGATAAGGTCCTTCTTTGTCTGATTTTGATATGTTATCAAGGCGGCTTGGAAAATGGCTTGGAAGTGTGAGGAAGATGTGGCTGTGGTTGGTGTCTGGGACATGGCAGGAGCGGCAACTGCAGAAGAAGCGACTAAGTGATGGGGGAGGAGATCTGCCTACAGTTGAGGGCGGAAACGAGGAACGTGAGCACTGGGTAGATGGTGTACACTGCCTCCGGGTCCAGCAAGATGTCGGCGACTGCCGATGCAAACGCGATGATAGGCGCTAAGATAGATGCGCAGACAGACTGGGATACTTTCAGGGCTGCTAGCAGTCGCAAAGGTATGGAGGACCCGTTGTACCTCCAACATGACCATTCAATTACTGTATACTCAAAGGGCGGAACACAGGACGATTGACCGTGTTAGGTGACTACTGTGAGAATGGAAATTACTACCCACGCTGAGCGGTCCGAAATGGAAGCGGTTGTTTCTCTCTTGGTATAGCCTGAGAGTAGCCTGAGTGGCCTGCTTGGTAGCCTGTCTAGTATTCGCAAGGCTTTTCGGCTGAAGAAATGGGGTTCACATTCGTAATAGGTGAGGCGAAATGTGTCGTTCCAGAAAGACAAAAAGATCGCCAACGGATAAGAACTTTCGGGTGGATTGGAATCACATCTGGATGATGGTGATCTACAGAGCACATGGAAGACGACGACCCGACCCCCCGCGCCCTTCCGCGCTGGGTCGAGCTCGAGTACAAGGTGAGTCTTGCAACAGCGGTACAACCCTAATGCTCCGAAGCCTCGCATTGATGTCCTATCGTTCACACTCATTTGCTCTCCGCTATTTCAATCACTTACCATTGAACTGCGGCGCCGCGCTTGCACGCCTATCGTAGCACATGTGCACGCTCGCGGGCCCCGATTCGTCCCTCGCTTTCACACACCTCTCGAGCGCAGCAGCCGCCGCGCTCACCGCAGCGCTGCCCCCCGCTCCCGCTCACGCGGAGGAGACGCCAAGAACGGGGCGCGCAGAATGCCACCAGCAGGGCGTCCTCGCGCTTATGCAAGCGCGCGGGATCCCGCGCGAGCGCGTATGTCTACTGGACCCCAAGGCACCTCAGGCGCTCGCGCCGGACGATGGCGACGCGGGCGCGTTCGCGTGGTTCCTTTTCGGCGTGCGTACCCCTAATTCCCTCTTTCACGTCGCCTCCGGCCAAACGACGTTCAGGGTATACTTGGTATGCGTGCTTTGTGTCGTATGATGGTGGTGATGGTTGATGGGTTGGCTTGGATTTAGGTGACGACCCGCCGCGAGACCGGACCGCCGAGCTGCGCGCGCTTGGGTTCCCGACGCGCCATTTGGGCCCCGTGCAGATGACGACGGACACGGCGCTCGGCGTGACGAAGCGCGTCATAGTAGATCGCGGTCTGTGTTTCCCTCCTTTGGTTGAATAAAATCGACTAACGATTTTGTTCACGAGGACAGTCCCGCTCGATGAGATCCCCTACGTCGTACGTACCACCTCGCGCTTTTCGGCAGCTTAACGATTTTGTTCTTTTGCACAGGATTACCCGACGATCCGCTTCAACGCACGCGAGAGCGTCGAAATGCCCTTTCGTGTGTCATATCTATCCCCACTAACTAACTACGGATATGACGTTCGCTGTTTCAGGTTACATGATCGTGCCCGGGACCAAAGACGAGCCGCTTCTTCCACCGGGAATGAAGGCACACCTGCACGCGGACCTCGACCAAAGCTTTGATTTCTAATAAATCGATCCCTCCTCGACCACAAGCACTAAAAAAATAGTACATATATGAGATATCTTCTGTGTATGCGTGCCGGTGGCGCACGGTGCAGGGTCTAAGTGCAAGTATGAGCATGAGCGAGTGCGGGTAGGAAGGTGTACAAGTATACACGTGTACCAGTACAATGGGATGTGAAGAAATGGTGATGAAAAATAAATACGAGAACGCCGGCAGTCGAACAGCCAGCGTCCTGCCGGGGGGAGGGTTTGAAAAACATGATGACATAGTAATGAGGGACAGAAGGGGCATGCCGTGTGAATATAAACCATAGCAGGAGGAAAATGTGAGTTGGAGCGTTCAATGAGCGGGGGATATTAAACTTGAAAGGTGTACAATGAGAAAAGAACATATGACAAAGCAGAAAACTAGTAGCAACCTCAGAGTATAACACGACAGATCCACACCCAAGGAATAAAAAAGTAAAAGAGAAAAAAAGTGATGAAGTGCAGGGAACGTCAACATCATTGCGGCGGCGTGCCGCGGTGGAATTGTTCCAGCGCCTCTGCGTCCCACGGCGCTGGAATACGCGCAACGTCATCGAGGTTCTTGTCCGCGCGCGCATCACGCAGCCGCTCGCGCGTCGGCATTTCCATGCGCGCACGGCACCGTACGAGACGTAACTTTGTTCGCTTGATCCCTGCGCACGCTTCTCGTCAGCCGGCAGAGCACCTCAAGAGGGAAAGGAGCACGCACAAGTGGCGATCGTCTCGCGGTCCTCGTCCACGAATGGGTTACCCTTCTGCAGCAAGTCGTCCTGCAGTGCGTACAGGCACCAAAGGGACTCTTCATACAGGCGCTCGCACTCATCGGGCGACTTGTGTTGGTCGAGGAGTTCCTTACGCGCCGCTGTGCGACTCTATACGTTTGTATTGCGCTAAGTTTCGTGTGACCAAAGAAAAGGAACAGAGGTGACATACGAGGGTGAGCGCGCGGTTGTACACGAGTTCGTCGACCCAGGTGCCCGGGCCATTGTATTGCGCGGGTAACCATGTCTTGACGAGCGCCGCACGGTCGTGGCACCGCAAAAAGAGGTCCCTGAACCATCCGAGCGCTGCACCTCCAAATCAGGATTTCTTACCCCGTAAAGGTTGTCACGTGATGACCCACCTTCGTCGAAGCCTTCAGAAATGACAAAGTCACCCTCTGGATGCCGCATCTCCATGTGCTCCTGGTACTTGCGCAGTTCGTCGATGCCCTTCTGGGAGAACTGCATGATGAGCATGTATATCGCAACGGACGTCACCGCGTTGTACTCCGCCTGCACATCTGCATTGCGCCGGCGCGCCGCGAGTTTCTCGTTCTCGCCCTCGCGCGGGGCAAACTTGCTCGGATCCGGTAGCGGCTCTAAACAGCCCACCCCGAAAATCAACGGTTAGTAATTGAATGAAGAAAAGGAAGCATCAAACGCACTCTGCGGCACACTCTTCACAAACTCGTACATCTCGTCCGCCCAGCGCGTGATCACGTGAGTCTTCTGTGCCAGCTGCTCCAGCGCACCTAAAAGCTCGTCCTCTACCGGATCGACCTCGCCTGTACCACCCATGCTCGCAGTGCGCATTCGTGGGGAGTGTGAGCCCATACCTTCCCCGTATCCAATAAAGTGCGGTGGGGAGCGCGGGATGCTCACGCTCGGACCGAAGAGCTTCTTCGACGCGAGGGTCAGAGCACGCGAAAGGGCGTTTGTCGCGGTGCGACTTGTCGGGATGGGTACACTGCCCGGGTTTGGTGGTGGTGGGAAGGTTGGACTCAGGTGGGAAACAGGCGGGAGGTTGTGTGGGAGATCAGGGGAGCGCTTCTCGTCGTCAGCAGAGGCAGGCGTCGGGGGTACGCGACGGTCAAGGAGTGGCCGACGTCGAGCAGCGTTGATTTCTGTGTCGATCCAAGTTCAATATCGGTAACTTAGGTAGTGTGAAATGCGCACCATCCACTGCTTTGTTGAATTCGACGGCCTGTGTATCACCTACTAGCACATATTCTCTTCTGAGAAGTCCATCTTCTTCCGTCTCCCCTGGAATGATGGACCCTTCCGTCGACAACGGCTTCAGGGGTGGCCGCGAAACAGGAACATCAGGAGGATTGGAGGTTGTACGAGGTCCCAATGGTGGGGGTACTACACCGACAACCTTGGGAGGACTACGGTGAAACTTGGTTATGACTTATCTCATGCGATGACGTTAGTTGATTATCACATACCTTGAGGGTGACCCTTCTTGGGAGGGTGACGCCCCCTCACTCTCTCGCCTCCTAAAATTAAACTTGCTTGGCGGAATCATTGCGCGGGGGTCCAGAACCTCAGGTGGAATACGCATATGATGTTCGGGGATCTTTCCATCCTCCACTGGCTCTTGGGGAACCGGAGTAGGTGACCGGACGGAGATTGGACGGGGGAACTTGGAATTGGTCATGGCTTCACTCTTGAAGAAGTCTTCAAAGCTCGCGCGCTCCGCAGGGTTGCGCCGTAGGAGCGTACGGATGAGCCCCTTGACGTCTGGGGGGACGACCTGGGGTGGGTCTTCGCCTGGGCGCGGCTGATGTAACGGGTCCTCGTCTGGGAACTTAATTCCTTTGGAATGGTCGATCTTCTTAAGAAGTTCGATGTGATTGGAGGCACGAAAAGGGGCTTTGCCAACGGACATTTCGTAAAGTACGGCACCGACAGACCAAAGGTCAGCCTTGGCGTCGTACTTCTGATAACTTAGGATCTCTGGAGCCATGTACAACCTGCGGGGAAGGTACACGTTAAGTTGCCGAGCCAGAGGTGGCAAGAAGGGGGCTTACGGTGATCCGCAAAGAGTCTCTGCCATCATAGCGTTGGGAAGTGATCGGGCAAAGCCGAAATCGGCTACTTTGAGGAGGGGAACACCTAGGGGATGTCCGCGGACCAAATCCTCATCTCCTGGTGGTCGCAAGAGCAAGTTTTGTGGCTTTATATCGCGATGAATCAGGTTTCGTTGCCGCAAGAACTTGAGTGCACGCGCTAGGGTCTAGATTGTGAGCGATTGTAACGAAGTAGATCAACCAGGACACTCGTACCGAGCTGCCTCAGGAAACTGCGAACAACGATTTCGGCGAGTCCACCTGTCCTAGGATGGGGATAATACTGGGGTGCAGCCCCGGGTTCTGGGATATATTCTAAATTTTCGACGCGCCCACGTTTCTTGATGTAGTTAGTGAGGTCGCCGCCAGAGCAGTACTCCATGATAAGGTATATGTTACGCTCGGCGCGCTTGAAAGATGGTCAATGAAGGGCCCCAGCTGCAATGTATGACGCCACGGACAATAATATTAATGAGCTTTGTAATGTGCCGATGTGATAATGACTTGAGAATATCGATTTCACTCTGAAGGTTCTCGAAAAGCTTGGTTGAGAGGTTGCCCCGGCTGACCGTCTTGATTGCTACCTCATGTCGCGTCTCCTGAGACAAAACGATGAGTCGTAAAAAAGAACGTCACGTCACGACGTACTTCATTATAGCCTTTGTAGACTGTCGCGAAACTTCCCTTGCCGAGGTCACCGACGATAACGTATGGTTTGAGCTCGTCGTCCTCTGGTCGTTTACTCGACGAGGGTGTTCTTTGAATTTGAGAGTCTGGGGTGCCCGCCATTGGCGTTTGGGAGGAAATAGGATAAGGGAGAGTCGTGTGGTGCTCAGTTCGTTTGGTCAGATGAGAGCAGAGCTACTCTAATTAGCCATGCTGCGCCCACCGTCTCGTGCTCGTGGGATGATTATGTAACACCTACCTTTCCAAAATGACTCGAGCTGTGTGCGGCTGTATGCTCGCGTCAAGGTTGCATCGATCTTTCCTTAGATTACGACTACGACACCCTCATTCTACTCTCATGTCCCAAGCTCAAAATATCGCTCCGGTGCGATCAGACCCTCCATCTGGCTCCGCCACTCCATCGGGCAGTGAGCCAAACCCCAATTCGAAGAGCGCAGGTGTGTCCCCAGGGATTCGGATTATCGTATATTACCAACCACCCTTGCATTGTATAGCAAAGAAGGAGGCAAAACGATTAGAGAAGGAAGCAAAACTCGCTGCGAAGGCCGCCAAGGTTGCAGCGGTTACGCCAGCAGGGGAAAAAAAAGCCAAGGAAAAGCTCATCAAGGAGGAAGAGGCACCTTTCGTGAATACGACGCCAAGGGGGAAGAAAAAAGGTGCGTTTCCTGTCTATATATAGAGTGCCGATCTAATGCATATTTTGTAGATGTGTCAGGGCCCATGGCCTCCAGCTACAATCCTATTGCCGTCGAGGCGGCTTGGTACGACTGGTGGCACGAGCAAGGTTTTTTCAAGCCCGAGCTTGGTCAAGATGGTGGTACCAAGTCTGAAGGACTATTCGTAATATCTGCGCCCCCGCCGAACGTGACCGGTAGCCTGCACATAGGTCACGCGCTTACCACTGCCATCCAGGATGGACTCGTGCGTTGGTGAGTAGCAGGAGGGTTATTTAGTTTGCTCTGACGTCTCGAAGGTATCGAATGTTAGGGAAGACTACACTATTCGTCCCCGGTTTTGATCACGCGGGGATCTCAACACAGTCTGTCGTTGAGAAACGTTTATTCAAGACGTCAGGCAGGACACGTCATGATCTTGGTCGCGAGAAGTTCCTCGAGACTATGTTGGAGTGGAAAAACGAGTCAGCCTTCGTCATTTGTCAACAGCATGATTCTAATTCTTCCCGGATAGCTACCAAGAACGTATCACCAAACAACTTTATCGACTTGGAGGCAGCTACGACTGGTCTCGTGTTGCCTTCACAATGAATCCTGTAGGCTCCTCAATCGGCTTTGTTTTATTGGACCAATGTTCTAGTTTCCACTCGTAGCAACTGTCAACAGCTGTTGTTGAGACTTTTTGTCGTCTACACGAGGAAGGGATTATATACCGCGCTAATCGACTTGTGAACTGGTGCGTCCGTCTCAATACTACGCTCTCCAATCTTGAAGTAGGCGTTTTGTACTGTCTATGCCGACGTAATGCTCAGGCCTTCCGCAGGTGGATCAGAAACAGCTCGAGAAACGAACGTTTTTAAGCGTTCCGGGATATGCTCCTGGAGAAAAATTCGAGTTTGGTGTCATCACATCATTTGCGTATCCCATAGAGAACTCAGGTTTGGCATATACCCGTGACCAAACGTTCTCACACTGAAACGAGAGTAATGACCCAGACGAGAAGATTATTGTGGCGACCACGCGTCCGGAGACAATGCTCGGTGATACTGCCATCGCTGTGCATCCCGACGACGAGCGCTACAAAGTGAATAATATATTTTGCTTCGATGGTCACCCGTCCAAAAATTGACTTAGTCCCTCAGCACCTTCACGGAAAGTTTGCTGTTCATCCCTTTGTGCAACGCCGCATTCCGATAGTGAAAGACGATATCGCGGTCGATATGACCTTTGGAACTGGTGCCGTAAAGATCACGCCTGCTCACGATCCGAACGATTACGAAGTCGGAGTACGGCACAAGCTTGACTTCATCAACATTCTAAACGATGACGGTACTTTCAACGCAAATGCCGGGCCTCAGTTCCAAGTACGTCCTTCGCCTAAGTATAGATAATTTCATTCGTCATACTCTGCTATAGGGCATGAAGCGTTTCCATGCGCGTGTAGAGGTTGTGAAGAAGCTGAAAGAGCTCGGGTTATTTATCGAAACGAAGGACAACCCCATGCAGATTCCTATTTGCAGGTGCGAAGGCCATCTCCCTCTCGAAATAGATCTAACGTCCATGCAGTAAATCGGGTGATGTCATCGAGCCCGTGCTTAAGCCCCAGTGGTGGGTAGACTGCAAGCCTCTCGCTGAGGAGGCCATTAAGGTGGTCTCGTTACAGTTATTTTTTGCACGATACTAAAGTACTTTACAGCGCACCAGGGCCGGCGAGCTTCATATCGCGCCAAAACAGTCTGAAGCCGACTGGTATAGGTGGTTGGAGAACATCCAAGACTGGTGTATTTCGCGTCAGCTCTGGTGGGGGCATCGTTGTCCGGCCTACTTCGTACGCATAGAAGGCCAAGAACAAGATGCAAGTCGCGCGTTCCCTCTCTTTAATTCGTTCTAAAAATTTTGTATAGGCTACAGACGGTAAATGGTGGGTAGTGGGACGCGACTTGGAGGAGGCTACTTTGCGGGCAAAGAAGCTTGCTGGTAGCTCAGCGTTCAAGCTGGAACAAGACGAAGACGTGCTCGACACCTGGTTTTCTTCTGGTTTGTGGCCGTTCTCTATCCTCGGTTGGCCCGAGAAGGTAAAAGCATTTTCTTGTAACCCGTGCTCGTCTCGCTCAATAATCCCCAGACCGTGGACTTCGCAAAGTTCTACCCGACCTCCATGCTCGAGACGGGATGGGATATTCTCTTCTTCTGGGTTGCGCGTATGGTAATGCTTGGCCTAAGACTGACAGGCGAAATGCCTTTCAAAGAAGTACTTTGCCATGCGATGATTCGCGACGCACATGGCCGCAAGATGTCGAAGTCTCTTGGAAATGTGATCGATCCTCTTGACGTTATTCAAGGCCTCTCCCTCGAAAACCTCCACCTGAAACTGCATGAAGGAAACCTTGACGCGGCCGAAATCGAAAAGGCCAAACTTGGCCAGAAGAAGGATTTCCCGAAAGGCATCCCACAGTGCGGCACGGACGCATTGCGTTTCGCACTTTGCGCTTACAGTGGTGGAGGTAACTACTTATCATTGTACGCTCTATGTTATGACTGACGAAGGGCTTTAGGGCGCGATATTAACCTCGAAATCTTGCGCGTGGAAGGCTACCGCAAGTTCTGCAACAAGATCTTTAACGCGACGAAATTCGCCATGTTGAAGCTCGACGAGTCATTCATACCTGAAGCGACGCCTCAGGTCCGTACGGTTCCTAGGATAGCGTACATTTCTAAATTCCCCGTTGACAGCCCACTGGCAACGAGACTCTTGTTGAAAAGTGGATCCTACATAAACTCAACATCGCCGCCACCGAAACTAACAAGCAGCTCGGCGAACGCAACTTCATGGCCGCGACCAATGCCGTGTACAATTTTTGGCTTTATGAGCTGTGCGATGTCTACATCGTGCGCCGTTTTCCTCTTGTTTGATCCGCCTCGTCGATGTTGAGCAGAAGATTAGGAAGCGATGAAGCCTATGACGGACCCCACTGTTTCTGCGGAAACGCGCATCTCAGCTCAGCAGACGCTCTATACGTGTCTAGACCACGGGCTACGCCTGCTACATCCATTCATGCCCTTTGTGACGGAAGAGCTATGGCAACGCCTCTCCAGACGGCCTAACGACGCGACACCGTCCATTATGGTATCAAAGTACCCGATATCTGTACGTCTTTCTTTTCTACGATTGGCCGCGATAGACGAAGAGTTTTGTAGGATCCGGCCTTTGTATTCGACGACGCAGACAAACATTTCGATCTGCTCTTCAACGCGATTCGGGCGGGTCGCTCGCTCGCGGCGTCATATAACATACAGTCAGATATCCAGAGTAGGTCCCGACAGCAAACACCAGCTCCTTGCTAAACGGTTTGTGTAGTCTTTATTCATATACAGGATGATGCCGAAGCGGCCCTTTTCGAGTCTCAGAAGGGTGTCATTACAACGCTCACTAAGGGCTGCAAGTCCGCGGAGGTTGTCCGCGACGCCAGCAAGATCCCACCCGGCTGTGGGTCATCAGTACTCACACCGACGATTAGCGTCCACATTCTCGTACGCGTACGTCCTGTAGTCCGCTTTGCGCCAATTCCCTCTGATACACATTGACCCCAGGGCCTGGTCGACCTTGACGCTGAGATCGCCAAGTGTGAGAAGAAGCTCCAACTCGCCCAGTTGAACCTATATAAAGTCAGAAAGGTGGAGGCACAGTCAGACTATGTAGAGACCGTTCCAGAGAACGTGCGAGTTGTCAATGAGGACAGGGTACGTCTCACCTCGATGCTTTTTTACGTATTATAGAATCACTGATAACGCGCGCAGAGGAAAACATTAGAGGCGGAAATCGCTTCGCTGGAATCCTCAAAGGAGACGTTTGCGAAGTTGAAGTAATCTAGATCTACGGAACTTAGTGGATCGGGACCCTTGCTCTTTCATCACGAACGGCATAGGGCTAGACCTGAGAGTTTTACCGTCATATTTCCGAGGAGAGTGGAACAGAACAGCATGGATGGTTGAGCCCTGATCATTTGATGTACATTGCTACGCTCCGTTTTCGTCTTGATTCAAAGGTTCCATACGTGACCGATCAGTAATCCTTACTAGAATTTACTCAAGTGTACGTAGCGGTCAGGCCTAAATTCCTCAAGGACGCCTTGGCTCGGATGATAGGTTGTGTGTTGTCGAGCACAACTTGGGCAGCGTTTGGCACGCTCATAATAGTGGATGTATGTGGACAGTGTCAAGGGAAGGTAATCAATAGGAGAGAGCGTGGGTGCCCTTCTACTGTAATGACGGTGTAATGACGGTGACTGGGGCTCAGGCTCAAGGTCGGGCTATGGTGGGACGACTTGCCATTCGCATATGTTCGAACGGCCTGCATACCGCTCCGAGTCTAGAACTGTCGTTATCGACGTGAAGAATGCCAAGAGCCCTGCCAAGAGCGCGATGTACTCTCCGTCTCCGCGACTACCCAAGACTACGAGATGCACACTACGAGATGCATGATGAGTTGCTACATCCCAACCCACAATGGTTCACTTGATTCGTTTGGACAGTTGGTCCACTCAGCTTTCCTAGGAGCTACGACAGCCTACGAGTCCTACCTTACAATATGGTCCCCACCGGCCAGAGGAATTGTGAAGTATGGAAGCTACCTGGGTCAGACGAGTAGGTACGGGCTTCGTGCATACGGTCATCGCAGTTGGTCAGTTAGATTACATACAAGAAAGCGATCAAAGTCCCGTTAAGAATGATATGTACCATAGATCACTATGTCACATTAGAGGAGATTTAACGGCCGGTCGACCTCCTCATCAATGCCAAGTTCAACACGGAACACAGTACGGTTGAATGCGAGTATCGTCAGGCCCATTTGGTCGCGAATACGCGATTCCCAGCCTTCAGGGAAGCGTTCCTCAGTCAGGAACGTGTAGATGTCGTCTAGGCGACCACCAAAGACGGTCAACAGCGTCGATCCACTGAACGAAGATAGAATAAGTAAGGCGATCAGACATGGGAATGAACGACGGCAAAGGCCGCACGTACTTGGTAGAGCCGAATAACTTGTGTCCAGTGGATTGGGAGTACTGGCCATTAGTGGCCTTTGCCTCACGACGGCGCTCACCCAGCCGCCGCGACAGGTCAGTTGCGGTGAAGGTGCGGTTCATATTGAGATCTGCGGTCGCGTTTGCGACGTGTGCTGCGATGTCGAAATAGGGAGATTCTTTGGACGGGAGAGATCTCTGCGAGGTGGGCTGCGTGACCTTCTTGAGTGGTGGACCGGTGGCCGACTTGAGAAACGCGGCCACCAATTCGCCATCCGGCAAGCCCTGATGGAACTGATGGATTATGTCACGACCTGCGAAACGCAGCTCAGCTGCAACGCCTGGTGCTACGAGGCTAAGGGTATCAGCACGTACGGACCAACGAGGCGTCGTGCTCGATGCCGTTGTGTACATCGATATCCGCAAGATCCAAGCGCCCAGTGCTGTAAGGGCGATCCAGGACCTGGGCGATGTAGCGCGGTACGAATAGACAAAACGAGGGAGAAAAATTGTAGGTCGACCGAATAGTCCCAGAGAGTTCCTTGAAAGAAATGTCGCGTCCATCACGCTTGATGATTCCTTGCGGACGGGGTACGTAAGCCGAGCTCACCTATGTCATGGGTCAACGAACGTACCGTGATTTGCCATGGCGTTGAGTGCAGGGCACGAACAGCGGCTGTCGCCACTTCGCGGGGGAATGTACTCAGGCCAGACACCACCTTCACCTGGATGTCCCTTCGGTGTCACGCTACCAATCTTGCGCTTAAATGTGAAAAGATTGACGAAGACAAGAGAAAGGTCCCAGGTGAGTAGGCCTACGGAGAACAAGGCCTCGAAAAGGATTGATACAGTGCCGCGGCCGATGCGGCGGAGAGCGGTGAGGATGACCATGACAAGGTATGGAAGATAGTCGAAGACAACGAAGAATAAAGAGCGTTTTTTCGCTGGTCCTCTCTGTGTCCAGAATTTATATCCTTCGGCGTCACCATGGTTGATGGAGACCTGTCATTATGTAACCAGGCATTGCCCGATTTTGCATAACAAACAAAACACGGCCGAATAACCCTGTCGGTATCAGTGCTACGTACTGCGACCCGAAGAGTGACGAGAGTGGAGAAGGGAACTATACGTCGGATGGTAGAGACTTCTCGAGTGGACTTAGCATTCTCGAACTCGAGTGCGGGTTCGCGGACTGACGTGATACGTAATGCTAGACCTAACACAGGGATTGTGTCCACAGTCGTGTTCAACGGCGTGTTCCCAGCGAAAGTCCCTGAGGCACGCAAGAGTAGTGGCGCGTAACTGGCGCAGACGTATGGAGGGATTCCGGAAACTCGGGGAATACTGAGGAGGCCGCGGTCTGGCCAATGGACGAACCTTTCGATGCAGTGCATTAATCGAGCAACCGACTGACCTCTCGCCATCGTAGGGACAATTGCATAACCGCAAATGAGAGAAGCAGGGGTTTGACTGTCTGGGGTAATTGAAAGACATGAGAACACACATGACCTCAGGCGACGGGCTGCCGCCTCATCAAGAACATCTTCCCAAAACCGACGACGGAAATGAATCACTAGCATAGGAATCTGTCGAGAATAAATTGAATAATATGGGTCCATTACAAGTCGATACGGTAAAGAGTGTTCCAACGATTTATGATAAGCATTCCAAGTGAATCGAGTTAGGCACAGTTACCCACTTGATCTTCCCCTCTACAGTACATGGTGTCTGATGAAAAGGCGGCGTCTCAGTCTGTCCGCGCGTCTATCGACATATCTTCGCGCCCATCGTTCCTGTTCCCACACGCTCGCGTTTGCATCGGCCCTCGCCGCGGCTTATTGAGGGCCTAGCCATAGGCGGTGTACGTCTTCCAGTTACCACAGTCCTCATTATCGCCATCACCTGTAGGCAGATCATCCTCTGCATAACTCGACCGGTTCCTCCGCAGTCCTCGCTCCTGTCATGTCCCAGATACCAGCCACGGCCACAGCTTCCTCACGCTTCCAAGCCATATTCAATGCTGCCTTGCAATCGTATCAAAAGCAGACAAAGAAAGACCTTATTACACATCCACTTTCCTCCCAGTTGCAATCATGTGACTCAACTAGTGCCATCCTTGCCGTGCTTCAAGACCAAGTTCGGGAATTCGACCAAGCTCGCAGTAGCGATGAGAGGTTGACAAAGTGGTTGATTCCAACTGTGAACGTCTTGTATGCGTTTTCTGCCGCCGTCTCCGAGGGAGTCGGTCTGGTAAGTCTCGATATTTAAGCCAACACAAGCATCTCTGATATGTATTTTGTAGGTATTTTCGCCTGCGAAAGTGATCTCTGCGGGCATCGGTGTCTTCCTTTTAGCGAGCACCCTATTTCTTCTTCAAACGGATCGTTCTGATGTTGAAGGTCTTATAGGCTGCTAAGGATGTTGCGGCGAGCCAAGACACTCTCGCAGAACTGTTCGAACGCATCGGATTCTTTTTCAGCCGGCTCGAAACTTACACAGAAGTGACACCGACTGCGGCGATGACAAACATAATCACTAAGATAATGGTGGAGGTGCTTACGATCTTTGGGATCGCAACGAAAGAATTAAGGCGCGGATCAGCAAGTAAGTTTCCGATTGGCCGTCTATCGATCTCTACTGAAGTCCGCGTAGAAAAGTTCCTGAAGAGATTGGCTGGAAGGGCTGATCTGGAGGATGCGGTAAAGAAGCTAGACCGATTGACGCAAGAAGAGGCTCGAATGGCGCTTGCAGAGGTCCTGAAGATCACACATATCGTCCACGATGATGTAAAAGTAGTCGACGGTAAAGTAGGGAGCATGGGTGACAAGGTCCAAGCAGTTATTGACGGTGCGCGGTGCATGTCTAGCCAGTTTCCGACACCTTTTAACATTTTTAAGTTCAGATGGCAAGGAAGCGAGAGTAATTATCCAACAGACAGCAAATAACGTAGACGAAGTCAAGTGTTCGTGATCTCCCGGCATCGCCGTTGTTCGCTGCTCGCGCTTACATCTGTTCACAGGGAACCAGATAAGACAGCTCCTACGAATGTGGCTCTCTCCCGCGGATCCGTCTACAAACCACAACATTGCACGAAAGGCTCAACACAAGGGAACGGCCGTGTGGTTCTTTCAGGGTAGCATCTTCGTCGAATGGAAGTCTAGTGGGTCCCTCTTGTGGATCCACGGAAAGCGTGCGTGTCTGTCGGCGTTTTTCGCGCTCGTGCTTTCTGACAACAATTTTCGTAGCGGGCTCTGGGAAAAGCGTTATCTGGTATGTCGTTCTTTGCCTGCTTTCCTTTTGGAGCTTATTTTTCGCCAGTTCTTCCGTCATTCAGGACATCATGGTTGTTTGCGAAGCCGAATCAGCTATTATGGCCTACTTTTACTTCGATTTCAGGGATCTCAGCAAACAAACCTGTCACGACCTGCTCCTTTCCCTCGTATCCCAGCTTTCTACTCGCTCTAGTCCTTACTGTGACATACTTCACCGCGTTTACAAGGCACACGAAAATGGCACTCGACAGCCGAGTGACGACATTTTGAAGGAATGCCTTAAAGAGATGCTGACACTACCGGGGCAGGGCCCAACTTTCATTATCCTTGATGCGCTCGATGAATGTCCAGATTCATCCGGGATCCCGTCTCCTCGTGACGAGGTCCTCCAACTCGTGAAGGAACTTGTCGACCTTCAGCTGCAAGGACTTCACATTTGCGCGACCAGTCGCCCAGAGGTCGACATCCGAGCTGTCCTTGAGTCGCTAGCGTTTCGTTCGGTCTCCCTTCATAACCAAAGTGGGCAAAAATCGGACATCGCTGACTACGTTCAAAACTTTGTCCACTCATCCTCGAGTGCGGCGATGAGGAGATGGAGAGCAGACGATAAAAATCTTGTCATCGAGACACTGACAGAAAGAGCCGATGGAATGTGAGAGCACCGAACTATTCTATGCTCACTGCAGTTTCTTACGTTGTTGCGCAGGTTTAGATGGGTATTTTGCCAGTTGGACGCGTTGCGACATTGCTTCCCACCGAATCTTCGTCAATTTCTTAATGAACTACCTGAGTCCCTGGACGAGACATACGAGCGAATATTGAGGGGCATCACGAAAGCTCAAAAAGATAACGCTCATCGTCTGTTACAGTGCCTTGCTGTAGCTGTTCGGCCGCTTCGAGTCCAGGAGCTCGCGGAACTATTGGCATTCGATTTCCAAGCGTCGAGCTCGAGAGGGATCCCGAAGTTGAAGGAGGACTGGCGGTGGGATGACCAAGAGGAAGCCGTACTTTCGACGTGTTCAAGTTTGATTGCCATCGTTCCTAGCGGTCATTCCCACGTGGTGCAATTCTCGCACTTTTCGGTGAAAGAATACCTCACGTCTCCTCGTCTTGCGCGATCACATGGAGATGTTTCCCGGTTTTATATTGATCTGGACGCGGCACATACGATCCTGGCACAGGCATGCCTGGGTACCCTGCTCCGTTTGGACGAACACGTTAGTGCCGAAGAGTTTCCTCTGGCTGAATACGCTGCTCGACACTGGGTGGACCACGCACGATTCGAAAAAGTGTCATCACGTGTACGGCATGGTATAGATGATCTATTCGACAGTTCAAAGCCACATTTCGCGGCGTGGCTTCGGGTGCACGACATCGACGAATACTGGGGCTTTTTCTCATCCTCGCGGCCAGATGGTCTTGGTTCCCCGCTTTACTATGCCGCATTGTGTGGATTTTATGACCTGGCAGAACGTCTTATTATGGAGCATCCCGAACAAGTAATTGCAAGTGGTGGTATCCTACTGGCCCCGTTTCCGGCAGCTTTGTCTAAGGAACACTTTGGAGTCGCGAATTTACTCCTCAAGCATAGTTCAGACGTAGATGTTCGAGGCGAATATGAGAGGACTCCGCTATACATTGCATCGATCAATGGAGACGTCGGCACCATGCGGTGGCTTCTCAATCATGGCGCGGATAAAAATGCTCGGAACGCTGCCGGGCGGACACCACTGCACATCGCGGCAGGTAGTAAACATCTCGAGGCTGTTCAGGTGCTACTTGAACATGGCGCAGACGTCAACTCGCGAAATAGCGGTGGCAGAACCCCGTTACACGACACTATATTTCGTTCCAGTGGTTCTGAGGATGGAAAGTTCATCGGGGTCGTGCGGCGACTACTAGAACATGGGGCGGACCCAAATGCGCGTGGCCACAACCACTCAACTCCGTTACACGAAGCCTCATCCAAAGGGTTACTCGAGGCCGCTCGAGTGCTACTCAGTTTCGGATCGAATATAGATGAGAAGGATGGGGAGGGAAGGACCCCATTTCAAGTGGCTTCGTCAAGAGGATACCACGAAATGACGAAACTTCTATTAGAACATGGTGCTGTGGATCAGCCGTAGCTTGTGCGTTTACGCGTTCACGTCACGGTCACCGACACGTAGAAAGTTATTAATACCAGAGGTCTTTGTATAACTGTTAGATAAAGCCGGAAGTGCGTTTCTGAGTTGAACGATGATCGGTCGACGAACCTCACCGATATCCCGTGACCCACATACACCCTGAGAAGGAAGGCGGCGTTCGGCCCCATCCGGCGAGGCGCAACATGCTTTTTTACTGACGTAGGTTTAGCTGTTCGTGCATTACTGTAATAGAGATAGCGTTCCACACAAGTGTAGGAGAGTGATATAGACTGTAAAGGGCGGGAGAAAAGAAAAGTACGACGGGAGAGCTCCGGATCGGCACGCGGTGGGCAGTAGGCGCACTCATTTGCGCTTCGCAACGGCGGCCTCAGTGACCTCGGCAGCGAACTCGCACTCCTTGTGCGACAGTGCCGCCGTTATAGCGAGGCGGATGTTCGGATGCGCCTCAACTAGTTCCTGCCCGCACACCCAGCGTGGGTACGTGACCACTTGCCCTGCGCGAACGCCTCCTCCACGATGTCCTGCAGCAGGTGCTCCTCACCCACGCGATGTCGAACGACGGCGCATCGCGCAGCGCAGCGATTGCGGGGTTAAGTGGCTTCGCAGATGCGGATATGGATGCAGAAGACGTCGCCTCAGAACGCAGGTGGATGTGGATGATCGGCGAGGCGCTGGGACGGGATCGTGACGGCCTTGACCCAGTAGAGAACAGCTCACGCCGCAGGTTCTCCTCCAGCGGCGTACTCAGGATTGACACCGTGTGCCACAAGATGTTGATGCCATCCTCGGTGGGGAGTGTGAGGGGCGTCGGGACGGCGATGGAGAAGACGAAGGATGTGTATTTGAGGTCATCTTTGAGGTCATAGTTGCTTCTCCGCCAAAACAGGGACACTCGTTACCAGTTTGGTGCTTGAAAAAGAGTCCGATATGTTGTCACGTGCATGATCACCTTCAGCCATTACGACGATGACCCTCCCCGTCAACCTCAACTCCCACAAAACACAACTCCTACTCACAGCAGCGGCCACAGCATTCACAACATATTCACTCCTTTCCATTTATCAATCTCGCTCCCGCCAGAAGCGACGCAACGACCTTGCCGAGGACATAAAACGTTCTCTATCCGAACAAACCTCCTCTAACCGCGTACAACCCTCTCCATCATCACTACTCCCTGCCCCTGGCACCGAATATGCAGAGAATCTTGTGCGTGAGCAGCTCGCGCGCAACTATGCCTTCCTCGGGGAGGAGGGCGTCGCGCGTGTGCGCAGTGCGTCGGTCGTGATCGTTGGCTGCGGTGGCGTTGGCAGCTGGGCGGCAGTTATGCTTGCGCGTTCTGGGGTCGCACGGCTACGACTGATTGACTTCGACTACGTGACGCTCTCCTCTCTAAACCGCCATGCGACTGCGGGGCTCGCGGATGTCGGCACGCCGAAAGTGCAATGCGTAGCACGTGCGCTGCGAGGTATTGCGCCATTCGTGCAGGTTGACCCACGAGTAGAGCTGTGGCGTGGTGGTGCAGACGGTGTGGATCTCCTCGACGGCGCGGATTGGGTTGTCGGTATGTGCTCTCAATGGCGCTTGTCGTTATGAAATTTTTTTTGGGAAGATAACAACTGACGAATTGATGAAGATGCAATCGACAATATTGGTACAAAGGTAGAGCTACTTGCGTACTGTGTACGGAATAACATCAAGGTATTCTCGTCCATGGGTGCAGGCACCAAGTCCGACCCAACGCGCATCCAAATAGCAGACCTCTCTGCGACACATTACGACCCACTTGCACGTGCTGTGCGCCAGCGCCTCCGTGCCGTCCTCTCTCGGTCGTCTCCACCCTCGCCCCTCTCGTGCCCCGACCGCGACACCGACTCAGACCCGGACGCACCTTCGCCGTCCTCAACAAGCGCGTACTCGATTCCGGTGGTGTACTCAACCGAGGTTCCTGGCGATGTTGCGCTTCTCCCGCTGGCCTACGCGGAACTGGCTAAAGGCTCTGTGGATGAGCTCGCGCCGCTTCGCGACTTCCGCGTGCGGATTTTGCCGGTGCTCGGGCCGTTGCCGGCGCTCTTTGGCCTGCACATAGCGACGTACGTGCTTTGCGAACTCGCGGGACGCCCGCTGGAGCGCCCCTTACCCGTGCGCCACCGCAAGAAGTTGTACGAGCGGATGTGGAAAGATCTGCTACATCGCGAGTCGCGCATTGCACGCAAACAGATCAAGTTTGTCCTTTTCTACCTGTTCTGTCCGCTGCTCTCCGAGAGCTTATTTCCCCGGACTTTAGCACACTCCCTTTGACGATCGCGGACATCGCGCTGCTGTACGAAGACTTCGCGCTCGGGCGGTCGATCGTCCCGCCTCAGGCGGCGTGCGTGCGACCTGCGCTTGTGCGCTGGGACCCCTGCGCGCCGCTCAGTCTCGAGAACTGCGTGGTCGCGGAGTTCAAGGAGGCAGAGCGCGCTGTGCGGTCCGTGTTCGCAACTCCCCAAGACGGCGAGATCCGTGACGACGGGATTCCGACAAATGCTCTCCCTCCCAATGACCACGTCGATGCGCTGGGAGAGCCGATCGATATGGCTCTGCTACTTCAGGGCGTCGTCCCCACCAGCCCAGAGGAGTTATGGGGCGTTGAAGCTGCTAAGATTGCGCAAAATCGCATCGCCCAGGCGCGGCGCTTCCGGGAATGGGCACTACACTAGGCTTTCATGACTAAATCAATACATCAAAAATCAAGTCTCGTAAAACACACGGTACTATAGACTTCCATATGAAACTTAATTGGCCAATCGACCTTCTAATCATGCTGGGTCCGACGCGAAACCACAAGCATTCGAACCCATCTTGAGAGCAGACCCAGTCAAGTTGTGACGAGAATTTGAAAATCAGGTGATCATAGGCATGGTTTCGTTCCGAATTGTCATGGTCCAGGTGATATCGGCAATATCCGAGTTTATCTGCGCGTCTATCGTCACTGGCGCTCGCTGTCGTCTTCCTGGGAGGCCTGAACATGAGCTGGTAACTTATCTATGTGAGGGGACTTCCATGATTCAGAGCGGACAACACCGTTCCAGTCCCGCCATGATTTTTCGGAGCTTCAGGCCTTCAGGACTGGTGGCTTGAACTGACATTCAAAACATTCAACCTCACAGTCTGTATCCCAAAAATGGTCGAAAGACTCCAAAACTGCCCTACTTTTAATCAGCCGTTATGCAGGGCGCTACCATAGTAGTAGTACCTTCCATCCGTCGCATCCGAGTCATTTTACAGTAACAACATTCATTCGAACCACAGGTATGAGCCCCAGTGCGTTGGCCTGATAGTAGACCCCGAGGTGTATCGACTCTGATATCGAAGGCACCCTAGACTGTTGTCTTTTCCATGACTACTGTCTCCAGACGCATTCAACCCGCATGGTCCCGATGAATCCCCCACGTACTCTCCGACGATCCAGGTGCAGACGTTGTTCTCCGCTCCGGTGACTCTCAAGTATTTCGGGTGCAAGCTCAAGCTTTATATCATCAGGAGTTCCACCGTTCTTGGGGGGCTGATACGAGCTCATCCCAGAAATGAACGTGACTACATCTCTCACTTTGGATTACCTGATGACGTTGAACATTTCAGAGACGCTTCGCGACTGTTTGAAGGATGGGCACTGCACGAACCTTCCAACTTCCGGAAAGGTTGCAGAGATCAACTAGTCTCGTGCTTCGAATCGTCCCTTGGTAGTCTCAAAGGCCCGTCAAAAATATGAATCAACTGTCTTGGAAGCAAGGCCCAGTCGTTGACTAAGGGTGCACCCGCACTCCCCACTTGGGTGTACGACCTTTTTTCGCCGCAAATCGAAGAGTAAGATTTCGCACGTCGACTCATCAAACCCTCGATCATTTGCTCGAAATACCTGAAGGCTCTGCTGGAGCACGCAGCTTGAAGATATCCAGGAAAATGGATGTTCTGCCTAGAGAAACACGCTATGAATGGGGAAGACTATTGCGTGCAACTGGAGCGGGCAATAACCCGTGCTCGGGAGAAGGCATGTATCGTATTTCTAGGGTTTCCCTGGTATCTGAACACGCCTTGTACTTCTCCCAACTTGCAGACGCCGTTCAATTTAACTTTAGGCAACGCTACGGCCCGTGCAGTCATGGAACTGGCTACGCAGATTCTAGTCGATGGGAACCCTTCTTGATGAGAGAGATCGAAGTCATGTACCAGCGATAGTTGAGTGTGCGCGTATTTTGTAGAGTAGTGAACCGACTACGAATGACAGCCGAATCCCCTCCAAACCAAGCGCTCTAGCCGAACAGTCTCAACGGCGTGTTGAAACAAGTGTTGAAATAGCAGCTTCGAGGTACGATCATATTTACTCTGCTCTTTGGTACGGCGCGTGCGGCGCGCCGGCCATCCAGTCGTCCGTTTGAACCTGGGTGTAGGGTATATGATGAATCGATGAAGAGGCAGGGAGAATCGCTCATCTTCGATAATTTGACACACTGACACACGGCGGCACCAAGTACAGTACTGGCACAAATCGATAATTCATAAGGATCGATCACATGATCACATGATCCGGGTCTGTGGAAACACCATCAGCGGACAACCACGGCTCATATCCTCAGCCGTCGCGTATGGAACAACGTGATACCGACCTCAACGAGGAGGTCCTAAGTTGGCTCAATCAATCGGACTGCCAGTGGCAACGAACGTATTGACTCTGCACGGTGACGACTCGACCACCTCGAAAAATAGCAGCAGACTTCCATAGCTATGAGATTTTGTGGCAAGACGCTGGTAATACACGTGGTGACGGTGACGAAGTAAAGCATGGCGAGTGGGGAGTCGAGATAAGCGCCGCCCCATGTCGGAACACTTCTCGAAATTTCTGTTTTGCGCATCGATTGTGCGGCAAGCGGTTCTCCGCCCATCAGACTTGTCATCAGATCCACAAACTTTTTTTTTTCAGCCAGAAGACGGAAACCCCAATATGATGGTGTTCTACCGTGTCCATCGCCCCCCTACTCATCAATCTCACCTCTCTCCCCAACAACACGCGTGTGTCCGAAAGCGACATGTGGTTGCTTGTATTCTTCTTCTTCTATGACGACCTTTCTCAACTCTCGCATGTGGTGCGGTTTATGGGCCAGTTATGTGGAAGATATTCGGTGTACTGTCCAGGTACTGGCACATATAATAGCTCTTGTACTAGAACACGGCGTGGCAGGTCCATACGAGGTACGTTCAAACGCAGTTTCGAGCCATACCGGATCTGTTCACGTTGGTCCATACATCCCTCATTCTGGGACTAAGGGGCAGTACCAGATGTTTGGAGCTCGCAGGCGTAGGATTAGGTCCAACGTCGTCATATTTTTCCCGCTACGCAAATAGTCGATCGGGGAGAAGGGACAAACACGATACGAGACCAACACATATATTCGAAACTAATTCGAGAACCCTTCACAGTACGGTACACACACGAAGAAACGAAACCAGATCGAAACTGATATAGGAAAGACCATCACTAAGCGAACACAGGAAAAGCAGGAGTCGTCCGTGGCGCTACACCGCAGACACGTACATGCAGTGGGGCCGATGAAAGGAAGAAAAAAAAAATAGAGATAGAGAAGGTACATATCTCCATCTGCTATCAGAGTCCTGCGGCCTGCGAATTGTTGCCTTTCGACTTGTTCTTCATCGGTGCGAACGCCTTCTTCGACTTACTCGGGAGCTCTGCCCTGGCGATCGCGGCAAATGTGGGACCGAGCTCCTCCCCTGTTCTCAGACAATACTCCACCCTCGCCTGGAAAGCTGCCAATAGCTGCTTGGCCTTATACTTCCTCCATGCTGCCTCGTCTGCCATCGTCTCGCAGCATGCCTTCGTTGCCGAATCGTTGTGACGTTTCTTCGAGTCTTGGCGGCCGAAATAGATCCCGCAACGCTCGCAGCACTCGATCTCGGCAGGGTGTTTCTCGCAGTCTCTGCAATGGCGGCAAAAGCACGCCCAGGTCTTGAATCGGTCGGTGGGACACAGCCTGCACTTTATTACACTGACGGCCTCGCGCTCCACGTCGGCCTGGGTGGTCTGGAGCAATAACCGCTGCCACATTGTCAACGACTTCGGGATCGTGTGGAGACCTTCCGGGTATTCGGCGATCTCCGGATTTCGCGGATCGATCTGCTGCGGCCAACTACTTCCCGTGTCGTGCTGCGTTTCCTCCTGCTCTCTCTCCTCAGTCCAAGACAGCTGTCTTTGCACAAGGGCTCCCACTGGACCCTGCGGAACGCTAGGTCCCAACAAGGATCGATGGTAAAGTCCTCGTGCCGTCGTGGACGCGAGCCTCCCCGCTCCGCGTCCCACCGCCTTGGATTTACCTTTGGTACTTTGTAGGGTCCTGATGGCAGGTGTACGGCGGGCCCTCTTCGTGGACCGTGCTGCCTCCAAGACCACATCTGTGGTTGGATTTACCCCCTGCTGGGGTAATTCATAGCTGCTGTTATCGTCATCATCAAGCCCTGCGGAGAGATTACGATAGGCTCCATACCTTTTCCTTCTTCGCTTCCCGAGCACTGTCTCCGAGACCCCTACACCCTCTGTGCTTGTGTTCTCCATCGTCGATGACACGTTGGCGAGTGTCGCCATATCGAGGTTGGTCTCAATATGACTAAGCGGGATGAATATCGATATGAGGGTGAGATTTTCCTCCGGTAAACAGAAACGGGGTACTTACGTCTTCCCGTAGTCGTAGGTTGAAACATGACCCGTCTGCCCACTGAAATCGATGCCGTCCCCGATGAACCAAGAGGGCGGTGTGTGGGCGACTTGTTCCGGCTGGAAGACGTCGGTGAAATCGAATTTTGGGAGAGGGATAGTCGATGATGGAACCTGTAAGAAATCGTGAGCAGGGCTCCTTGCGTTGGTTCATTGTACTCACGAGCTGTGAGGCTACTGCTTTATATGTGGGAAATAGGAGTCGCTGGTCCCCAGTGCTGTCACTCTGCGGTGATGTGACTGAACTGATATCTGTCAGCGCTTTTGAATGGTGAGTACGAGGTGTTTTGGAAGCGTAAGGTGGAGACATGCCTGGGGTGAGCGAGAGTGTAGAATCCCACTCCTTTAGAATTATAAGGTGAGCCGCATTATCAGCTGACCACCATTCGTTGCATGCTTACGGGTAGGTCGAAGATGTTGGCGGCGAGAGGCGCTGGCATGAGGGCAGTCGCCGCGATAGGTGCTGCGGCGAGATAGTCGAGAGCGGCGCTATTTCCGGGCACGTTCCTGGCTACCGTGGTGGTCCAGTCAAAATCCTATGACAGAAGTTAGTTCTTTCATCGTGGGGACAAATATGCTCACAAGACCACCTCCAAGCTGGGAGGCCTGAGTTGGTTCGGGGAGCGTGTCACCTAGCTCCCAAGCGAGGAGCGCTTCCAGGCCCTCAAAGTCGATATCGATTCCTTCCACCGGCTCGGGCTGGGCGTACCCGGCGTGTTGAGCCCACTGTGCCATCGAATCGTCCTCTTTGGGACCATCGGGTAGGGGTGATGGTGCGTGGGTTTCGGGAAGGCTGGTGTAGAGGGCGGGAAAGACCATTGTGGCTGGGAGGTTGTATGAGTGATTGTGGGATGTGAACTGGTAGTTTCTTGAGAGGAATTGCGGAGGGGGCGTTGCGCTTTTATCGAGTTCCAGCCACCCCACAGAGGCATCGCTGGCATGTTTAGCGAAGGCGACCACAGCCAGGACCGCGTGTGGTATTCACGCGGCCAGGCGGGGGGTCGCCACTCCGCTTTGATGTGACCGTGTGAGGTCTTTTAATACTCCCCAATTCCTTTGGTTCCGCTGTGCTTAGAACCGCCTCGCGGCGGCCGCGCTTAATATCCCTTCACCAACAATGTCTTTTGACTGTGATCGGTGGCGTCGTGTCCTTAAGGGTCTTATCTAGGGGAGTTCCCTGACCCGAGAAATTTCCACGGTGAACGAGTGTCTTTGTAGTATCTTTTGCCTTGTACCTTTCAATGGCAGAGCTCATAGCAAATTTAGACAATAACCACCTCTAGAGAGCCGTCGATAAGAACAAAGGGCCTAGAAATCCTATGACCAGGCTCAAGTGGCCTGTGACAGACCCACTGGAGCTTCAACGCGCTTGGGCCGGGAACGGCTGTTCTCCACCAAGCCAGGCCCCAATTTTCTTGCATGGTCGAGTCTTTCGGGAAGTAGGGAAAAGACTGTTCGGTGCGATGGTGCTTCATCATCTCATAGTCTACCAATCCCGCGCAACATCAACTGAACAGACGGGAGAAGGTAGCAAGTTTTATTGTGCCCTAGGGCTCGTTGTCGCTTCTGACTGGAGAATCACGGTAGATGGGAGGCTGTGATGTGATTGATGGGCGCCGTATGCTTAGCTCTTTTCGTAGCGATCTAATACACGATGAAAAGGTGTGGGCAGGCGCTCTATCATATAGCTACGGTGTCTGATTAACCGACAGTACCGTGACCTCACTCACGTCATCAGTGCTTCTCGCGGGCCTGGCAATCCTCATTCCTCTTTTGATCTCTTCGCGCCAGTGTCGCCTGCCACCTGGTCCATCCGGAAATGTAGAAGAAGAGTTCACAAAAGCCACCTATGCTCGTATTATTTGACAGGTGGAAGAAACAGTACAGTAAGCAACGAACCTGCCAGCAATAACTTGTTCTAAATTCTATGTGATGCTTAGATCCTATATTCTCTTTCAAGATTGGGACAATAGTCGTAATTGGTACGGTTAACGAGCACCGGTCTCACCTAATGATTTTACGAAGCAACAGTCATGAACGACCTCAAGGCTACTTCTGACTTACTAGATAAAAAGGGAGACATTTACCGAGAATAGTCGCGCACGGTTCTGTGCCGTTTTTTCTCCTTCGATGCCGAGGAATTTCCGCAGGCATGAGATTTTGTTGGGGGGTAAACGTGGTCATAGTGCTCCCTATGGTGATCACTGGAGAAGAGTAAGGTAAGTTCACTCGGGCTTCAGAGATGCCCGGAAACTTCATCTCATTTTCCTGTTATTTCAGTGTAGTCTTAACACGATGCATATTACCCCACAAGATCACTTTATTCGCTTGAGCAGTTGGTCCATTCAATTCTCCCACGAATCTTGCCTCGCGAAATGATACCCACCTTCCCCAGGAGTTATGGTGGATTTGGAGCAACTTGGGCCAGACGGGAACGCATTGCCTGAGCACGACGCTTGCGCGAAGGGCCATCACACTCGGTCAGCTAGATTACCACAAATCCAACGACCAAGATATCCATCAAGAAAAAAAACGGATACAGAATGATCAGTACTATGAATCACCGTACCCTACTACATCAGATTTAACGGTTGGTCGACCTCCTCACCGATGCCAAGTTCGACCTGGAACACAATACGGTTGAACGCGAATAACGTTAGGCCCATTTGGTCGCGGATACGCGATTCCCAGCCTTCAGTTAAACGCTCCTCCGTCAAGAAAGTGTAAATGTCGTCCAAACGCCCGCCAAAGATAGTCAACAGCGTCGACCCGCTGAAATAGTACAGTACAGAATGGGCAAGGCGATTAGACGTGGGAATAGACGACGGAAAAAGCTGCACGTACTTAGCAGAACCCACTATTTTGTGACCGGTGTCTTGAGAGTATTGTCCATTATTGGCCTTTGCCTCACGGCGGCGCTCACCCAGTCGCCGCGACAGGTCAGCTGCTGTGAATGTGCGGTTCGCATCTAAATCCGCAGTCGCTTTTGCGACATGTGCCGCGATGTTGAAATAAGGAGATTCGTTGGACGGGAGAGGCCTCTGCGAGGTGGGCTGCGGGGCCTTCTTGGGTGGAGGGCCGGTGGCCGATTTGAGCAGCGCGGCCACCAACTCACTATCCGGTAAGCCTTGGCTAGATTGATGGATCACGTCGCGTCCTGGGTAATGTATCTCAGCTGTAACGTCTGATGTTACGAAGCCAAGGGTATCGACACGTACGGACCAACGAGGCATCATGCTCGATGCCGTTGTGTACATCGATATCCGCAAGATCAAAGTGCCCTGTGCTGTAAGAGCGGTTCAGGACGTGCGCGATGTAGCGCGGCACGAGTAGACAAAACGATGGAGAAAAGTTGTAGGTCGCCCGAATAGTCCCAGAGAGTTCCTTAAAAGATATATTTCGTCCATCACGCTTGATGATTCCTTGCGGACGGAGTACATAAGCTAGCCTTCTCACCAACGTCATGGGACTGGAACGACGGACGTACCGTGATTGGCCATGGCATTGAGCGCGGGGCACGAGCAGCGGCTGTCGCCGCTTTGTGGGGGAATGTACTCGGGCCAGACGCCGCTTTCACCTGGATGACACATCGGCGTCACAGTGCCAATTTTGCGCTTAAATGTGAAAAGGTTGACGATGACAAGAGAAAGGTCCCAGGTGAGTAAGCCAGCGCAGAAAAAGGCCTCGAAAAGTCTTGATACAGTGCCGCGGCCAAGGCGGCGAAGAGCGGTGAGTATGAGCGCCATCAAATAGTGTCGGGAATAAGGACTACGGCAGCAAGGAATAAAGAGCAACTTTCTCGGACCCACCCTTGTCCGGATTTTATATCTATTGGTTACGCGTCCATGTCATGGACAGAAGGAGATTCTCTGTGACCGCGAGCCGCTATTCGCTTGCGACCATGTCTCATGGCAAGCAAGGAAGCCCTACGTGGAGTTAAGTCGCGCAGATTCACATTAGGGGATTGTATATGCGTTCTTGTTGGGAGGGGTCGGTCTTCTGGAAGCACGGACAAAGATAGAATTAGGAGATAGCATGCACATGATAGAGTCATACCCAGCCGGCGATAGAATGAAGGACGAGAAGGGCCGCGGGTGACCGGAGGATCCTCGACTGTGTTGACGTTTCTCGAAACTGCTATCGTTCAGATTAGGCAAAGTACTTACCAAATACGTACCAGAGGGGCTCATGAACTGAATAGTGTTCAGAACGCTTTAAAACAGGGTTAATTGTATGCGCCTCAGATGTTTTCTTTCCTGACTGAGGTGGGTTCCCGTTCTTGAGGCCAGTCACGCACAGTATCTCGGAGTGACCAATTCCCAGCCTCGGGGCACTGGAGGCCCGTAGTTACGTACAGTACAGTGAATAACGTTACGGCGCCAGACCATCCGCTCCGCATAATGTGTTTGACAGCATTTCACTAACATCTTCAGCGGAGGTCCTGGTAATCCTCGTTCTTCTTTTAATATCTTCGCACCGATATTGCCTTCCACCTGGTCCACCTGGCAATGTCGCAGCGGAGTTCGCAAAGTCACCTATGCCCATGTGGTTTGACAGGTGGAGGAAACAATACGGTATGCAACACACCAACCAGCAGCAATTCCATGCTCGATCTTATATTCTTAGGTCCGATATTCGCTTTCAAGATTGGGACAAGACTCGCAATAGGTACGATCACCAAGGACCAGTTTTACCTGATAGTCTCATCACGCAACAGTCCTGAACGACCTCAAGGCTACTTTTTTTTTTTTGGATCAATATTACCTCAATGCTACTTCTGACTTGCTAGATGAGGAGGGAGACATTTACTCAAGTAGACCGAGAGGTCGCGTACGGTTCTGTGCTATTTGTTATCTTTAATGCCCATAGGCACGATATTTTGTCGGAGGGTAAACGGGGTCTTAGTGCTCCCTATGGCTACCGCTGGAAAAGATGGCGCAAGGTAGGGCCCCAGATATGCTCGTATGGTTCTTCTCATCTGCCCGCGATTTTTTTATAGCTTCAACACATTGGAATGAATGGGAGTGCTGCAATTTATTATCGCGAGCAATAAACACTCGAAGCGGCTATTGTTCTACGCGACTTACTTGCCGATGGTCGGAAAGACCACGAGGAAACTATTCGGCGGCAAGCACACCTTCATTTGCCCGCCCCCTGTGAAAGCAAACTTCCAGGTTCGTGACCTCCGTCGTCCTCGGGGTATCTTATGGTTGCCGACTTCGTGATTTGAAGACTGACGAAATGGTCAGCTACAATTACAAGATGCGCTTCTTCATGTTCTATAGTTGATGCAATGTATGACACCTCGCGACCCTCGCCTTCAGAGTATCAGCAGTGAGTTCCGATTCTCATATCCAGCCTCATATCCAGCAGCAAATAAGACGCAAACTATCGTCGCCGAATAGTGCTAGGTCAGCGCAGATCTCTAGGTGCATATGTAGATCGTTCATTTTTCTATTATCATGCATCGGCGTCCCAGGAAAGTACATTGTAGAGGCTGTGAGTGACATAACTTCGGTCTTTAGCACACTCACGACTTTCTAGTGGCTTCCAAAAACGTAGTGGCCATCTCTTCTGTGGCTTCCTGTACGTACACGTCACCTAGTTCGTGATCTACGCGTCCTTTAACGTCCACTCCAGAAACCATCATTACAATGGTTCCGTCCAGCACTGACGACGCTCGAGGAGATCCGCGCGAAAGATACCGAGACATATCTGAACTTCTTTAACGGCGTCAAGCGACGCCTCGAAACTGGGGTCGCCAAGGAATGCATTGGAACTTACAGCTTGTCCAAAGGTGGCAACGAAGGAATGAGCGCCGTTCAGCACAGGCGTCGATACCGTATATTGGTTTCCCGATTGTAATTCATAGACCAACTGGTCCTGTAGACACTCTCAACTATCCAATGGTGCCTCGGTGGCCTTGGCCTCGGTTTATGATGATTTCGATATCTATAGTTGCTGTGGCCGCATATCCCGACATCACTATGATGATTCAAGAGGAGCTCGATGATGTCGTCGGACGGGGCCGGTTGCCGACGTTCGACGACGAGGGTTTCCTGCCCTACCTAGTCGCGTTCGTAAAGGAAGTGACAAGGCGCACCTGCTTGCTGCGGTGTCTTCCTCGCTCTTATACTGACGATCACGGTTGCACCGAAAAGGTGGCGACCGGTTGTTCCATTCGCCATTCCCCACGCGACAAGCAAAGGCGACGTTTACGCAGGGTATGATATTCCGGCAAGTACGACCGTCTGTCTACGGTAACATTGAGTATGTCGTCTCCCGGTCCGTTCCCGAGTGGGCTTCATACTAATTAACTCCGGGTTTAAAAGTGCACTCGTCAAGCCTCCCTATTCGAGAACCCAGAGACTTTCAACCCTTCACAGGTTCTCAAACTGCACAACCCAGTAGGAAGTAATTGGAACGGAAAGGTAGAAGGCGAGTTTACTATGCCGTTCGGATTTGGGCGCCGTGTGTTCCCGGGCATACACATTGAGCTGCAGTCGACTTTCCATTCCATCGCTCGGTGCGTATCGTTTTGCAAGCGTGGCGGGCCTCCCATTACCGGTACTGACTACGGGCCTGGGTGCTGCAGAATTCTGTGGGAGTTCGACGTGCGTCATGCCATCGATGGGAGCTGTGCCGACCCTAGGAAGATCGCGAATCTCGGCTTGACGCGGATGCCGGCTCCGTTCCACATTAGTGTGTCTGTGCAGTTCGCAGATGCACTGCACCTCATCAAGAATGAGAGTCGCAATGCCGAACTCAGACTGAGAGAATGGGAGTATTAAGTCAGTAATAGCGGCAGCCTGTGTTATCTAGAGGGAATATTGACTATGCAGACGATTCTACAGGACATACGTAGGGTTCTGTGCCCCGTGATACTCGTTATTCTGACGGGAAAAAAAAGGTAAAAACCCGTCTTATGCGTAACTAACTACATTTGTCTACACTTCGTTTATGCACATTCACTAGCCCCTCAAACCTCAGCGCTCGGTTCGGAGAATGCGCGTCTCGTGCCAACATCAGGATCGGTTCGTGCAGTACCAATATTCTCTCTCCCTAAAGGTCTACCTCCAATTTTGTAATCTCCAATCATCTACATTGTTTCCTATTCTCGAGATTGACCACGAATCTAAAAAGCTCACCGATGTGGCCCCACTGGCACACTATTGAAGCCATCCCTTTACAATGAACCCGATCTCATCCAGAGAGCAACAACCATAATCCCCGGTAATGGTGCAATTGTAGAGCCACGAGTCTTGGAGCACCTAAATAGGAAAGCGTCCCCCGCCCATTTCTGCTCCCTCACCCTGCACAGAAATGAGGGGCGCGGACTGCCCCATTCGCGCCTCCTTCACGCTCAGAAGGAGGGCGTGTATAATGGGGTGCGCAATGCGCGAATGGGGCGGCGCAGAACGGGTAGGGGCGCGCTCTTACGCCCATTTCCGCGCCAAGTAAACTGTCTCGACCAAAACTCTTTTTAGTTTTGAGATATCTGGAGCTGGAGCTCTCATTCTTGCGCCACCTAGTTAACCTCAAGCAAACCCGAGCATTCGAGCGCACACGATCCCATGCACTGATACTTCGCTTTCCTGGTGGTGTAAGGTGAGGTACTCCCAAAGGAATAAAAGTTACGGTCAAGGATCGTGAGAATATGGACACGGAAACGTGCTGACTGTTTGATCAGCGTAGCTTGTTATAATAATAAGAAAATAGACACAGACACAGACATATATGCATGCACGCACGAGTACATATAGCATTAGCTGGAGATCAAGAAAAACGTGATAAAGCAAGGACGGTAATGGCAGCAATAGTAACTGGAACGGTGAGGACGACGCTACCCGTGTTCGACCCGCTCCCGGAAGAGGTTGCCGGGAAGTAGGGTGGGAAGTCATCAAATGGATCGGGAGGGTCGGGGAAGTCGGGGAATGAATCGATGGGCGGGATGTATGGGGTGTACTGGCGTGGGGTGAACTTGGATAAGGTGAACACAGGCAGGGCAGGCGCTGGTACGACAATGTGAGAAGAGGCGCTGGGGGTCCTGGGCGTTGCACTCAACGGGGCTGGAGTGTTAGTCAGTTCCCCTGGAAAGATCTCGGGGGAGTCCAAGGAAAGACGGTCTGTCAGACAGGAACCATCAAGTGAGGAGGTCTCATTGTTCACCGCCGACGAGTTGCGCCGTGCCGGCATTCCAGAAGTTCGCATGCTATAGCAAGGGGATACCGGTGAAATTGGAATTTAGGAAGGCATCAGGTGGGGATCTAACCGTGATATCCAGAAGAGCCCACTGGGGTACGCGTGTCCCTGCAGGTACAGTATGGGGGAATCTGCATGTGGAAATACGTCGCTCAGGGTAAAAACCAATAAGCCAATACCGCGATGGTCTGTCGACTCACGTGGAGAATTCCATGGTATTTGCACAATTTTGCAAATAATCGGACCATCTAAATCAAAATGGAGGAAATTTGGTGTAAGGAGGGGGAACGAGGCTAGACGTACAATATCGATCGCCCTCCTTGGCATTCGCCGCAGGCACTGATGAGATTTAATGCTACGGTGTTGCACCAGCATGAGTGTGCGCCCCGGACTTCTCCTTACTGGGACCCAAATATGCGCCCCCGACAAACAGGGGATCTACGGCAAATACTACCAGGGATGAGTACGCGAGGCGGTAGACACAAGAGTTTTTAAAAAATATTACCACCACCGTGACATGTCGCCATCAAGTACGCCGTGACTGTACACGGATTTTGGCCAAGAGAGTTGAATGACTGGATGTCAGTCGTAAACCAGCTCAAATGAAGAATAGGTAGTAAAACTGTACCCATTGCCACGACGACCCTACTATGTCAGTGCAGATTGGGGCACTGATCCGAGCAACTACGGGGCCACCGGCGAAGAGGAGAAAAGAAATGTGATCGCAGCGAAGCTTGATGACCACCTCGACTGCATGACTGCAAGGAGGACAAAGGTAGGACCAATAGATAACGCTCAGGCCTTGCTGTGGTGACAAAACAAAGTCTGATAAGAGACCCCAGGAGGATCAGGTCTCTAAGCGCGCTCAATGTCTGTCGCCCCATATAGTATATTGGCACTTGAAACGCCAAATTCTTTTTTTGATCATCAGGAAATGAACAAAGTGCGAGGGTGACGATCCGTGGGCTGTAAAGTCTTCATGCTTTCCCAGCCAGGTGACATAAGACACGTTAAAAAGAAAGGTGACCACTAGCCGACCCTTTTGCCAAGAGTACTGGCGTCTGTGGGGTATTTCACCTTGATCCACATGATAAAGATCTAGATAAGCTTTCGTGAATCCAACACGTGTAAATCCGAATTTCAGATTCCCGGCACAAGCCGCACATTAGTACAGTATACGAGAAGCTGGAAGGGAAGCCCCTATCACTACGACAAATACCTGCGATGGCGCCCGTGTTTGACTCGCTCCTAGGAGACGGAAGAGAGGCACTGGAGGTCGAGCTAACACCTCGAGGCTGACGTGCCGATTGGCCCCTCGGAAAGATCTCGGGAGTGAGAGACAGTCAGTCAGACAGGAACCGTAGAAGAAGAAAGTTTGATAGATTCCAGAGTTTCATGGGGCGAGGAAAGGGATATTTGTTAAGTGAGAAGGCGCAAACGGGGCACGAACCGTGCGTTGTGGTACACGTGTTCCTGCAGGTACACGGCCGGGAAACCGGTTGTGTGTGAAAATCTACTGCTCAGGGTCAGGCAATTGGCCGATTCTTGTGTAGGGGTCCATGTTCTTGGGTGGTTATACGAATAATCTGACTAGTTAAATGATGTGGGGGTGATTTTTGCAGATCGGAGTGCAATGGAATGCGACATACGTTCTCAGCTCCCCCTCCTTGGCACTCCCCGCAGGTACTCATAAGATTGAATGTCCTGGCGCCACATTTGCGTACCATAGAGTCGGTAGACTCGCTAAACACTGCCGGCGGTGAGGATATAAAGCGATGCACACAAGAGATATCACCCCCCTCGTAACATAGTCCATCAAGTGCCCAGCGATTGTACACGGAATTTTAGCCAATAGAGTAGAATGTCGGTGTCAACCGTCAACTGGCCCACAGAAAAATAGGCGGTAAAGCTGTACCGATGACGAACTGCGGCCCGGAAACTGACCCAAGTAACTACGAGGCTACTTGCAGAAGAGAAAAAGAGACGTGGGCGCACCGAGACTCGACCATGCTCTTGACTGCATGACTGCAAGAGTGAGGAAAAGCTAGGATCGATCGATGGCGCTCAAGCCATGAAATTTGTACGAAATCCCGAAGGGTGAGCAGGCTTGTAAACCTTCAGCCGTATCATCGGCCTCTGTCAGTCACCCATATAACGCAATAGAACGTGTAATGACACAAGTGCGAGGAAGCGTCTGGGATGATACACCAGTCCCTAAACCACGAGGCGCAGCGGACAAATGTTCCGAGGAGTGCCAGTAGATACGATTTTATGATTTGAGAAGCGTGAATAAAGTTAGACAGGAATAGCTTGGCGTGCGTCTGCTTGAGCCAGAGGGTTGGAAAAAGCCAGTCTTGGCAAGCAGCGAACATATATTGTACGGTCACGCTCAGTAAAAAGGAAAGGTTGGACGTCATCAGTGGTCCAGAGGTATCGGCTGCGGGTTGAATTCGGGTAGCGACAGTCAAGGCGACAGTAGTCAGACATTTTGCATCAGTCGTAGACAATCCAGCAGATGAGAGTCATTTAGGAGTCAATTTGAACTCTGATAAATCCCAATGGTGAATAGGTGTTGACACGTTGACACAGGACACGCTACCGATGACTCGTGGGAGATGATTGAGTCACCTCAACCGAACCGTTAAAAGGACTCTTGGGGGACGCGACAGTAAATACGTCATAGTTGTAACCATAACCCTGTCAAATAGAGGCAACGGACCTTTTAGTTTGTCGGCAAATTTGAAGCCGTTGAGACGACGGCTCAGTTCGGCCTTGTCCAGCTGAACGTTATAAACTAACGCCTATGAACTCTTTTGAATGTGTGACGACTGACGCCGACCCGACCCACCACGTCAACCTATGCTGCGCCTCAGATTTTCCTGTCCAGGAAATCAATCATCAGTGTCCACCTTAGTACTACTGTCATACTTTTTGAGTGAACCTCACCTCAGGTCGCTTGCCGAGCCCGGTCTATTGTTACTATTGGAACGATTCAAGTCAGGGGCCTCCTTGCCTCAGTGACCTCTTATGCTGCATCGTCTTGCCGGCATTGCCGTAGGAAAGAAGTGTCCTCCGGCACTCTGTATCCCCATGAATGAAACAGGCATCCATTTTCGGTCATCCTTCGGTCAGTGGTGGGCCGAGGCCGTGTCTTCCTTCTCACAATACTGGCCGCAATCTTCAAGATCTGGCAACGGTCACACTCTTATTCGGTAGCTGGTCGATGTCTTTTTGATTCGGTGCTTGCGCATGCCTGCATTGGAGCAAAAATTTTGAACACCCTCGACTTTACTTACGACGGCCGTCTGAACCCCACCATAAATATCCGAAGCTTTTGCTCTATTCCACGATACCCCACACATTCGGGTCCATATCGGTGCTGGTACCCTCATAGTTAACAAGGGCACGCTACGTGTCAGGGAGTTCGCCCATTTCCGTAGTGAATTCGTTCGGCTTACCCGTGTACCAGAACTCTTCCCCAGCGATCAGCGAGATACCCATGGCGGACATCGTTCTTGTAAGTCGTACGAGCTTTTTTTTGCACTCGGATATCGTCTCAACAACTTGTACTCCCCCTCTAGGTCACAGAAGCATCGGGCTACACTGGATCACACATTGTCGAGCACCTGCTGAAAGCTGGATATCGTGTTAGAGGGTAAGTTTGACCCAGTGACACAATTCGAGCATCGTTCTCAGTACGATGATCTTAGGACGGTGAAACCAGAGAGAGTTTCTGCTCTCCGCATGGCATACTTGGAATACCAGGATAGATTTGAAGCCGTAGGCGTCACGGATCTTGATCACGACGATTTAACAGACGTCTTTAGAGGTTCGTGACGCCCCCTCTCTTTATGCTGCGTTCACTCATCTCGCTTTGTACGATAGGCGTCAGCACCCTCATTGTTGCGAGCTCGCCCCATATAAGGGGAAGGACTACTGAAGAGGCAAGGTCGACTGTAGAATCGGCAAGTAGCGGAATGAAACACCTCCTCGCATATTCCCGAGCTGCTAGTGTCAAAAAGGTCGTTTATACGGGCAGCTTTCAGAACACTTTTCACCCTAGCGACTCTTGGAACCCAAACACCATTACCGAAAACGGTAAGCGTGAGCACCGACGCCGAGAAGAAAGGCCAACCAAGTGTTCCCAGACTGGAACCCCCAGACAGAAGACGACTGCAACAAGCTAGGATTGCACCCCTGGTGTCTGCACACAGCTGCGTCGGTCATCGCCGAACGTGAGCTGTGGAAATTCGCTGACACCAAACCGGAAGTCGATGTGACATCCAGTACGTCTCCCTTCGCTTCTTCCCTCTCCTTAACTCCACAAGTTCCCTAACTCCTCTCGCGTACGCAGTTCTTCCCGGGTTTACGTTCGGGCCATACGGCCGCGGTCAGGCGATCGATCAGCACCGTGCTGGCACGTTCGCATGGGTCTCCGAGCTCCTGCATGGCCGGCCCGGCCGGCCGATGCTCCCCAATGCGCCACCCTTCTCTCCGAACTACGTGCACGTTGCGGATGTCGCGCGAGCTCACGTCGCAGCGCTGCGCGTCGGCCCGCTCGACCCGCCGCAGCGGCGCAAGCGCGTGCTACTCGTCGCCGGATACGTGCTGTGGCACGAGGTCGTCGCGCACCTCTCCGAGGCGATGCCCGGGATCCGGGAGCGGCTCCCGAGTCTCGCGGGCGGACCCGGCCCGCGCCAGGTCTCGTCGTTTGCGCGATTCGAGACGCGCAATGCGCGCGAGATCCTCGGGATCGAGGATTACAAGGGCTGGGAAGAGGCAGTCGAGGACGCCGTGAAGGATGTGCTCAGGGTGGAGTCCAGGATGACAGATCTCTAGCCTGCCAGCTAGGTCTGATCGTCACTCGTCACTCCCCTCTTCTCGCTTCTTCCGCAGCAGCTATGCGAATTGATGCACGTCCGATAGGGCCGTCATGAAAAGATTCCGTGCTTCATACATGCGCTAGCGGATTCTCCTCCACGATTCTCCTTTCTTTGGGTGTGGAGTATATGCGACCCATGATGTCTCCACGCAGAGGACTATGGAAAGTCCATGGACTATATGTTGTTGTACTGCGATAGCGATTTTCCATTACTCTATGTTGGGGAACACCGTCCCACGTGAGGTCAACAGCGCGAGTTATCTATCGCCGTTGAGTATGTACAACAGTGGGGATCAGTCAGCTGCTCAGAGGGCTGCGCGGCTCTAGAAATCAAGTGCATGCGTACGCCACGATGGGCTGTAGCGTGTTGCGAGTGTTGCGCCATCGGTCGCACCAATTCACGTACAGGGTAACGCACGTTCAATCTAGAATTGTTGTACGCACACATGAAACGCGCAAGAGTCCAGTCAGTCGGCGACACGTAATTCTGCATACCAGCTCTGTACAAAGCGTCAAACAATACTGTATAGGAAAACTTGGATGCGAGGCGATTTAAATCTGGCATTTGATAGCGCCCTAAAAAAAAGGTAGTTGTACGTACGTTGCGTATACCCTCCGTGGGCAGCGCGAGACTGCGCCAGAATCTGGGTGGGCGGGCGGCACACCTAGATCGGATCACTCAGTCATATCAGACCCCGAACACGGACTCGATAAACCTGCCATCTGCCAACAACCGCCACTACTATGCTCTCTCGGCTCGCGGAACGCACATGCACATTTATCAACCGCATGTTGGAGCCTCCATGATACCACGGGATCCTTATCCTTTCTTTTCCCTGAACACGGAAGCCCAGAGGAATGGTAAATTGAATGTGGGTGGGAATACCAGAACTTTCGGCTAGAACCATGCCAGAGCTGCCCCACAGGCGTTGATCTGGCTGACTGGACAGTTTAGACAAAGGCCCGGCCCGAGATGTAGGGCGGGCCGTCTCTTTGCCCTCTGGCCAGACCATCTGGAACATTCCGAAAGCCTCTTCCAAAGGCGTTGCTTTGTAAATATCCTCTAAGTGCATTCACATGCGTTCGCTTCTGTGAACCTCTGTGAGTTCTTGTCCTGAAATTAGGTCTTCCTTGAATTAATCACATACATGGCGTTCCTTTGGCAACAGGTCGTTTCAGTGCCAGTAGCAAATTAATGCCACACTACTGACCTGCAACCGTGCGACAGTGATGCAATATAGAGAAGCAGCTCGCTAATGTGCTTATAATTGAGGGTGAATGCCATACACATCTCTAGCTTTACTTGGCAACCAACACCGTCGTCAACCTCGTAGCCGCCGGCATCAGTTTCCATATGGCAATGCGGAAAATGCCAGTACAAGTCTTCCGAATTTGAGGGACAATGCACATACACGGACGCATACTTCAATCATTCATCTCATTCTCGACGAAGCATACACAACACCCTTATTTTACTTCATGAAACCTTGTGCGCAAGAGCGTGCGTCAGGCTCAGAGCTTAGAAGCGCCTGCATCTAGGTAGCGCCTCTCAGCCTCTTGGAAATCGATCACGTTCCAGATGGCCTTGAGATACTGGCAAGCCGTCGCTTGGTCAACAGATTCAGATCAGAACAATCCAGGGACTTACGTCGACCTTTACGTTGAGATATTGCAGGTAGAAAGCGTGCTCCCAAATGTCAACGCCGATGATGGGGACATGAGAGAGGAGAGGGTCCTGGTTAGCCGTGGTGACAATCTCGAGCTTGCCAGTGGCAGGGTTAAGGCCCTGATGATCCAGAATTAATCCAGGCAATTAAAAACGACCGCCGGTTGGCGGGCTATGCATTGGGACGCACGAGCCAACCCCAGCCCGATCCTTGGATACCAGCAGTGGTAGTGTTGAACTCCTGTATGAACTTCTCGACAGTTCCCCAGCGCTCAAGGATGGCGACCTTGAGGGGACCGTCCTGCAGTTTGCCGCCGTGGCCCTTGCCCTCGGTCGCGGAAGGTGCGAGGTTCCTCCAGAAGAGAGAGTGGTTGATGTGGCCTGCGCAAAGATGTGATAAGAGATAACGTAGGTCACGTAAGGAAGCACGATCAGCTGAACGAGACGTATTTTACGCACCACCGCCGTTAAACTTTAGCGCCGCCTGGAGAGCAATGCGCTCTTTGGGAGTGCTTGTTTTGGCATATGCCTGCTCCGCAGCATTGAGGGCATTGACGTAGGTTTGGTGGTGCTTCTTATGATGGAGCTCCATGATTTGACGTGAGATATGCGGCTCAAGGCCGTCATAGGGATACGTGAGATCGGGGAGGGTGTGGCCGGACATTGAGAGTTTGTGTCTTGGTAGGAAGAGGAAGGAATGAAATCGAAAGGTATGAAAGGGGCGTTCTATTTATCAGATCGTGGCCGCTCTATTATGATTTATCGATGACGTGAAGTGCATGTGACGCTTCTTCTCCCTTCGACTTAGTAATTCTACTCGTTCGCTCACAACCCGAAAAAGTCACGATTTGGTTCAGGGACTGCGCCTGATGCATGATGGGCTGGGCCGAGTTGGCCACACGCATACTTGCCAATATTCTTTGCTTCTTTTGGCCCTATGATACTCCATTTGGGGGATCAGATCGGTTGGAGCGTTTGGTCCGGCCAGCGACGGGAAAATCCAGGGTCGTCCTGGATCCCGGCATGAACCACTTTCGTCGGCCTGCTTCTGTCGGTTGTCTATAGTATTGGGGTTACACATTGCGACAGCATTCACTTTACTCGACTCGGACACCGTAACTCTCCATGTTTCATCGATTGTGACCAATCACGATGCGTTGGTGCGATATTACCTCTTCCTTGCTGGACGGCATTTCTTCGGCGCTTTCGATTTGCCTTCGCCAAGTCGCTTGTTTTAGGCATCCTCTTCGCTTCTACGATGTCACGTGGGATGTCGTTGTCAACACGTCATTAAGCGTCATCATCGTTACCGATTACCGTACAAGCCTCGCCCTGAGCAAGCGTGTGGATGGCACACAGACTTAGAAAGAAACTACTAGTATCCATTACGATGTCACTCAAGTACATACTAGTACTACTGGTTACAATAAAACAATAAAAACTTAATCAAGAAGGGCCACATATAAGGTCAAACTTCTTCCAGCAGACATTCCGAGACAGACTTTCACAATGCAGATTGACGTGTATCCACGCCCGTGGTGAGAACTTCGCCTTCACCCTTCTGTGCTCCAGTATGGGTGACGCGGTGCAAGAATCCTGACAGTCCGTGGGCGTGGTCCTTGTCCTTGTTGTTCGGGTCCTTAGGCTCGCGCGAACGAGAGCGATCGGCGATATTCCCGGCGCCTCCACGCCCCGTAGACTCCAATTCGTGCTTGTGCGTCGCATGTGGGTGAGTAGCGCCGTGCGGGTTCACGGGGTCTTCGACGTGCGGCAGTTCGCCAGGGGTGAGATTCGCCAACCCGCCGCGGCCTGTGGAGTGCCTGTTATTGTATAGGGGGGGTCAATTGTCTTCGGAGGAGCCGAATAGCGGGAAACTGTACGTACACTCCAATGGGGTGTTGATGGGCAGCACGTTCGTGCTCCTCCACCTCGAGAATGCCCCTCTCGACAGGGTCGCCTATGTAGAGGTTCCCGATGCCTCCTCGTCCGGAGCTGTGCACGAGGTCACGGGATCGCGAGCGCGACTTGGAGTCCGGGCGAGTGATGTTTCCGAGCCCGCCGCGGCCAGACGAATGCTAAAAGAAAGTTTTTGTTAATATCGAAATTTACTCCCAAGGGGGGCGACGACCGCACGCACCACACCAGTATCGTTAGCAGTGTCGATGGCAGAAATTAGGTCGCGATCGTAAACACGTCCGCGCTGCTCAGACCGCGCGGGAGACGACCCGGAATTGATACTCTCCGGGCGAGAAGCATCCCGCGATGGGGAACGAATATTTCCTGCTCCTCCACGACCGGTGGAGGTGAGCTTTTCTCGAAAAGTCAATTCAGATCCGTGGAATGGAAAGGCGAAGGAGATGCCTGCCTACCTCGTCAAGGTAGCGCGACGGGACAAGGTCCCTGCCGCGGGTGTCCGAAAAGTCGTCCGGGCCACTGCTGCGGGTTACGTCCACAGAAGGAGTGCGAATGTTTCCCGCTCCACCGCGGCCAGAGGATTGCTGTTAGTTTAGGGAGGAAGAGGAGCGCCGATGAGGTCATAAGAAGACAGGAGCATCAATGAGAACCACATACCAAACCACGGCCCCGAGAGAGTGATCGTTCAGTAGTAGACATGATATGATTGGGTTTGGACTTTGGATCAGTGTTAGAAGCACCTCGAGGCCTGACACTCGCGCGAGATAAAGAGTAAAATCAGCGCGCACAGCCTTTTCAGGCACGGGGACAAATCAGCTCCGCGTATCCCGACTGGGAGCCAACATTGAGCCGGGTCATGACTCGCCCCCCCCACCTCCAACTCCAACAGCAGAGACAGACAGTGGCGGCGCCGCTGTTCATTCCGTCTTACTCAGAACGACCACCTGACATTGTTCCTACTTCCTCTTGACAGAGAGAAGGGGACCGCGTGCCTCGCACGCCGTACCGGCAGACAAGGGCACGCACGGAGGTATCCGAGTCCGAGTGCCGGGACGGATATTTCAAAACAAAAAATTACGATGTGCCGGGACGGACCTAGCCCGGTGGACAAAAGCCACCAAGTAGCCCACCTGAGCTCGTCATTTCTGTCATGTCCTCGTGTACGTTGGTGCAGTCCACGGGAACGTTTTTTTTTTCCCGGACGTTGTCGGCCTCAAATGCCCCGGAACCAGTATGTGGAGGCTGAAGAAGGGCCCGATTGGATAATGCTGGCTTGCCCTGGACCCTGGTACTTTACAAGCCTATCCTATCCTATGGACCGCAGAGGGGTTCCCATGGGCTTTGGGCCCTCTCTATATCCCCCCTTTGGGCTACGCTGCGACGACACTGTGACCACGCGGAGCCTGGGACGGACCCATTACCCCCAGCGCAAGCTTTTCCCAGTGTCTCTCCCTCCTCACAGTTTCGATCCCTTTCTTCTCGAGTGGCACATACGTCATCACACACCACCTAATGATCGCAACAACATGTCAAGGTGTTCGTCCGAACATCTCGGTGCGGGTACAGTACTGCGGCTAAGAACCAGACGATGTGACAACGGGTTACATCGTCGAAAATGAGACAACAAACCTGTGACAATCGAGGGGACTTGTCGGGTCCACGCTTCGACACCTTTCTTTCCCCTCCTGGTTTTCAAGCCCAGTTTCTCTTCCGATAGTCAGGGCATCTCCGTCTCCAGTCCGGACAAGTTTTGGGAATAAGTAGCTTCCCTCGTCGTGCGGTGGCGTGTTTCGTGAACCCAGACCACATACTCCCCTTTTCGATATTCTTTGCGGATCACTGCTTGAGTGTTGCCACAGGACGCAATATCCCTCTCGGACGATGATCAAGCGACTGGGCGTAGATCGCAGCCTGAGGGATCTGCCACCTAGCGTCCGAAGTGGCAGGGAATGAGCGTCGCAAGGAAATATTTAGGGAATACCGTGTAAACCCTCGTTTTTGGCATGTGCGGTCGTTTGGCTGTCGTCCTGCAGGGTCAGTAAGCCTTCTCCAAGTAAGTTAGCGTCAGTGGGATGAGATTGCAACGCCATAACTCGCACCTGCCCTGGACTTAGACTAACTAGTTGATATGTCGTTTTATCATTTCGTTTTTAAAAAAAAAAAAACGACGATCGCCGGCAGAGTCGCTGGATTGTGATATACTTCCATAAACCGGGAACCGGATGCGTCTTCTAATAATCTGACCATATTCGAAGAGGGGGATGTGAGAAAACGGGGCATGTCACAAATGATACCTTCGCATCAAGAAGACAACTTCCATGCAGCCGGCGCCTGTGCCCATGGTCGATATCGCCTGGGCGAGGCTTCCTGCCTCGATGTTATTTCACATCCAAATGAATTCGTAAACGAGCGAGGCAGCGCATGGAGGGGTCGGGTGTACTAGACGATCGTCTGCGTCGATAAGTTTGGTTGCCGGCCACAGTACGGTAGCACAAACTCCCCATTCATTAAATTGTATCTCTTCTCCCTCCCCAGAGTCGGCGAGGGTCGGAACAGGCGCTGTGCTTTAACGTCACCGGTGGTGGCGTGAGCCTTGAGGCCTGGAGGTTTGAGGCGCCAATGAACCTTTCGGGAGTAACAGCTACTTTTAGTTGTACCCTACCGCTCATATGGAGTGTGCAAACCGACTGTGTGCAGCGTGCAGTGTCTTCTCGGCGGCGTGTCTCGCAGACCTGCAGTGAGGTTAGAATAAAATCGAATTGGTCTATCGCGCAGATCAACTTCGCTCGTCCGACCAAGCGCCAGGACCAAGTCAAAGGGTCAGGCTGCCCGTTTCGAGCGAAGCACGGCGCGCTTGATTGGCACCAGTAATGATGGGCTGAGCCTGCAGGATACCATGTGTTGCTTGGCCTGATGTGCACAGTCATGCCAACAATTAAATAGAACCCCCTCATTTAAACCGCCTCGGCTGTACACCTGGGGATAGGCTATCCTTTAACGCATCGCAGAGCGCCGATCAAAGACAACCCATAATCTAAACAAGAAACAGTCAGAAGAGAAACCCGGGAACGGGGTGCAAAAAGGTCGCCACAGGCACGGGGCCAAAAACGACGAGCCGATGGGAGTTTAGCGACGAATAAAGGTGGCCCTGGGAAACCCAAATTAACTGTCGCGATCGCGTTCTGTGGCGGGGGAATATGAAGTTCATGAATGATGTGAAGAGACCAGAGCCGGTAAGGCGTGCAGAATGCAACTTTTGACATGTATGAGTGCGTGAGATAATGATCTTCAAGAAATGCTGTTGTCATGCGTACCCTCGTGGTATTTTTTAATACGGCATGGAATCGTCACGCATACCATACTGGTTAGGCTTAGAGCCAAGGCGTGGCCGCAAGATCGGCTGATTATGAACCTATCTTAAAATGGAGCAAGCAAGTGAATGGACGCCCCTTTCGGGGATAATCACGGTGTGATGGGGGAGCTGTACCCGCCGGGGTCGGGCACCACTGGACCGATAAGGATCAAGGTAAGAATGATCAAGGACATCGATTAGTGTGACTGGCTTGGTGACTGGGCTCCCATCGGCAAACGCATGTCCATCGGCAGGACTTTCACGAACCAGAGGGCTGAGCGCCGAACGTTGAGGGGGTGTATCGTTGAAGAAGAAGCAAGCAGGACCTCGAGGCGACTCCTATAGGATGGCGCCTCCTAGGGGAGACATGAGGAAGCCTTACGGGGTGGCTATGCATCTCAAGACAGGGTCGAACCATATCACGCGCACGCACCCAATTGCAACTGTCCCGTAACTCTCTTCCCAGCGCCATTTTTGCACGCCCATGTGACGGGTGACCGAGGGAGAGGCCCGGGCGCCCAATCATCCCAACCTCATTGGCACCTGCAATCCCCACGAGAAGAATAACGCGCTTAACCCGAGCGTATTATGTAATTAATTATAAGTTTAACCCTAAATCCATCCATCAATCCATCCATCCATCTTTTCTATCGTGATCATATCTAGCCGCGTTAGTGAGCTCGTGACTTGGGACTAACCCTTAACCGGTGGGGGGGGGGATTCAGGGTTGATTCTTTTTGAGTAGGGGGGTTATATAGAGAGAATGAAAGGGAGTGAGCGACTGAGAAGGGATAGACCCGTTGGCTTACTCGGTCCGACGAGTTCGCCAAGCAAGAGTTATGATAAGACCCCCTTATTTGGATACACTATGTTGAGGTGTTCCATGTCAGTCAGTCAGTCAGGCGGTTTGTGCGCACGCACGGAAGCATCCATGGCGCCTAGAGAAATTTCGACACTGGAAGGACCGCATGGGGATGTGGATACCAATTTTGGATTTCTGGACAACGTGTGAGAGTGAAAATGGAGATGGAAAGTCGTGTTGCAGCATGATGCTGACGTCGAGAACACTAAGACAAGCTATCGGTAAACGGTAAGTGGACATAAAAATAAAATAAGTGAGTATCAGGAAGTAAACTGGAGAGGGTTAGCTCAGGTTCTTGAAAGTCAGGGAGCAATTTATTACATACTTGGAGGGAGAGAAGGGAAGCTAAGGGCCATATATTGATTTCCTATTTGTTCAGTGCTTGTGCACGTGTTGACCTCTACTGAATGATCCCCCCTTGAGTCTTAAGCCTCTCCTTTGAACACCCACCCACTCGCCTACTCTCCTCGAACTCCCTCAGTCCTTCTCCTTCTTCTCCGCTTTCTTTCCTCCAATATCGCCTTTTCAACAACCCGTCCTTCAATCTTGCTTCAACCCTTTATTCCCATTTGCTCCCGCTTTTGCTTCCGTCTGCGCGACAATGCTTCAATATCCCACGCCTTCTGATCTGCATTACGGCGATGTTGGTGACGCCTCCATGCCACAAGGCGGTACTCAATGGGGGCCTGGACGTCCCGACAGCTCTCAGCCTGCCGTAAACGCCGACGCGGATGATCGTCAGAGAGCACAGCAGTTACGCGCCAGCCAGCAGCCCCCGTCCAACTACACTCCCGCGACGACCTACATGATCACGTCGCGCGACTCGTATCCCGCCCAAGCCCAGAGCCATTGCTCAGGACAATATGATCCTTCGCAGCCGTACCCTTCAACGGTGAACTACGTGCTGCCTCCCTATGATTTTGCCGAATATCCCGTGAGTCGTTATTCGTGCCC